>DF836439.1:17163-36489 GCA_000950595.1 Mucor ambiguus
CCAAGTTCAACGTTCCTCAAACTCTTGCTCCTATTCCTTACGAAACTCTCATCTAAGGTGGATGCTGTATTGCCCTTTTGCTTGTTGTTTTATATGTAGCTTCATCATGTATAGAATAATAAACTTGAATCAGTGTAATTTGATCAACTATTCTAAGCCTTCTCAACCCCTCTTTCTCCTTGGATTTCTCGCAGTGACAGTGTTTACTGTTTGTCTTTTTCGCTCTCAATGATCCCCCTTTCGGATTGTCGGCATTGGTCCGCTTGAAATATCTGAACCAAGGATGTTGCCTAGAAGTCTGCGGGTTTTGGATTAGAATTTCTCTTATTAGACACATTTCAAGGACCCCTTTCTTTTCATTCTTTCCCTGTTTCTTTACCCTCACCTCTCTTACCCCTTCCCATCATTGCTTTTCCTTTCAAATCAGACATAGGAAATGACTACAACTGTTACTGCTGCTCCAGTTTACCAACATCTCCCCTCTCTTGAGGCTCCAAAGCTGAAGCAATCCCAACAATCCAAAGCTCATGTGCATTTCATTGCAGGAGGGTAAGTTAGCATTGGCTCGTATTACGATTGTAAGAGTGTGGCATTAAATCAAAACACGATAGTGTTGGAGGACTCGCAGGTGCCGTATGTACCTCACCCCTGGATGTGGTAAAGACAAGATTACAGGTAAATATTCGTCTAATAGTCAACATGTGGCACCATTTGGCATTGACACCCCTTGATTTGTAGTCCACTTTCTATCAGCAAACAATGAGACAGCCAAACATGCACAGAAGTGGTTTCATTCTTGGCCATTTTGTAGAGACTGGAAAGTTGTTGATGTAAGTGGTGCTTATTGACAGGTGTTAATTCTTTGTTTGCTGAGATTTCATTGTGCCTAGGCGTATCAATCAAGTTGAAGGATTTCGTGGGTATTTCAAAGGTCTAGGGCCCAATCTAGTGGGCGTCATTCCTGCCAGATCAATCAATTTCTTCATGTATGGAAACGGGAAGAAGTGGTTTACTGACCTAAACGGTGGAAGAGAGACACCTGGTGTACATTTAATATCTGCAGCTACTGCAGGTAAGTTGAATGCGGTAAAACTAGCAAGACAAGGCGAAATTTGACACATTTTACTATTGTAGGTATTGTTACTTCAACAGCAACGAATCCTATTTGGGTCATCAAGACTCGCTTGCAGTTACAAGGAGCAAATGGCTTGCGTAAATACTCTGGTAGTGTGGATTGCTTATTGAAAATCGTACGTCAGGAAGGTTTTGGTGGTCTCTACAAGGGCATGAGCGCCTCTTATTTAGGTACAGTATTAAGTAAACAAGCGGACCGTGGAGAACATGTACTGACTTTGCATGATATAGGCGTTGCAGAAGGCACAATTCAATGGGTCATCTACGAGAATTTGAAAAAGAAGTGGAGTGTATCTAAAGACGACCTTCAATTGAATGAAAAAATGTATGGTGGGAAGACGTTGCAAGACTGGGCAGGCCATTTGGGAGCAGCTGCAACATCCAAATTCGTGGCAGCATGTATTGCCTACCCTCATGAAGTGATTCGCACTAGACTTAGACAACCAGCAGAGAATGGCGTGCGTAAATATACCGGATTATGGCAGTGCTTGCGTCTCGTTGCCAAGGAGGAGGGTGTTGTGGCATTATACGGTGGCATGACAGCCCATTTAATGAGAGTCGTACCTAATGCAGCCATCATGTTCTTCTGCTATGAAGCCATTGTTCAGAAATACGAACACTCACTTTAGATTACACATGCTATATTCTCCCCTTATTCCTTCCCTCTATTGTACATTATCCTCGACCTCACCTTAGATTTCTCATCATTTTCATATATTTACTGCATCCTTTACAAACTTGCTGACCTCCAAATAAATAATCATCGAACCTCGACTACAGCCCACACAGGTTTTTCCATCTTTTCTCTTTTCAAACATCACAACCACTTACACATGTCTCCATCAATCATCAAATCAGGAGAAATCCCAACTGATTCAGACTTTGATTTGCAAAAGTGGCTGAAGGAAATCGAGGGCGCCGAGAACCTGATGAGCGAGGTCGAAGCAAAGGCAGATACTCTGCAAGCCAAGGTCGATGCCCTTCTACTTGAAGTTGGTCAGCCTGCTACGTTTGAGGAGAAGCAGGATACTGTCATGGTTGAATCAGGCAACACTATCATTGCTGAAGAAGAAGACAACAAGACCCCCAACCAAGAGCCAGAGAAGAAACAGTGAAAAAAGTAGTGTGATGATATACGTATACCCAGGAAAAAGAAATTTAAATAAAACCTTACTGTGCTCGCGTGCGGCTTTATCTATAACTTTTCTTCTCCCTCCCTTTTTCCACAATTACACTCATAATCAATATTGCAAATATTTATACAGGATGTCATCGCTTCAAAAAGACATGTTCAAAAAGTCAACATTGCCGCCATTAGGCAGTTTGAAAGAGGATGAAAATGACAATACAGAGGAGAGGTAGCACTTACAAATATCAGTGGAGAGCGTCATGAGATTCTAACATACAGTAGATTGCCTCTGAATGCCACAACGGCTTCATCAGCTGCTAGACAACCAAAAGCATCTCATTTCAGCCCATCAAACTGGCAGGATTATTTCGAAACAAGTCTCGATGTATCAATACCAAATACATCTGATATATCCTTTTCTCTATTAGATTAAATATGAATATGTTATCTCATCTAGGCTTATATTTCTCCTTGACTCTATTCGCACATCTTTCGTATCTATAGGAATGAACCCAATAAAGACAATGGCCCTCTGTTTGTCATGCATCACGGCGCTGGTTCATCTGGTTTGACATTCGGAGTAACAGCAAAGTATATCCAAGAGGTATCTCAAGGCCAATGCGGCGTTATAGCTATTGATTGCAGAGGTCATGGTGCTTCAAAGACGGAAGTATTTGACAGCGATTTCTCCTTGGAGGCACTATCAAACGATTTAGTCAATATCATCAAGCAAACAGTCAAAGCGGACCAAGACATTATTCTCGTAGGCCACAGGTACATCACATCTTACAAGACAAAAAGTGTGATCTTTTAACACATTGCGTAGTATGGGAGGATCTGTCGTTGTAAATGTAGCATGCAAGAGAGTATTCAAGAACATTATTGGCGTAAGCGTATTGGATGTAGTAGAGGGGTCGGCCATGGACGCACTCTCTTCCATGACCAAAATTTTGAGCTCGAGACCAAAAAAATTTGATTCAGAAGAACAAGCTATCATGTGGAGCATTCAATCAGATACAGTGCGTAATGTGGAATCAGCCAGGTTATCTGTCCCTGCTTTGATAGAGCCCACGAAAGACGACAAATACAAGTGGATCACAGATCTAATCAAGACACAACCATTTTGGACAGAGTGGTTTACAGGGTTGAGCGACAAGTTTTTGAACTCGGGTACAGCTAAGTTGCTCATATTGGCAGGCACAGATAGACTAGATAAACCATTGATTATTGGCCAAATGCAAGGTAAGATGCCATCGTGAGTATATTAAACTGATGTAGCTAATTGCATATATACTTTTAGGTAAATTCCAACTGACTATCTTCCCTGACGCTGGTCATTTTTTGCAAGAGGATACACCTCAAAAAACAGCTGTATGCCTGGTCGAGTTTTGGAAAAGAAACCAGCGTCTTGTACTGCCACCCAAAGTGAAGGTTTAGCTTGTAGCATATGAAATAAAGATGTATAATATTTACCATGCCTTTACTGCAAAAGCTCAAGGCTTATTTAGTGTACTAGTCATATATTAATGCTTCATTCGTTGTATTAAGATTGCATTTCACAAACTGCATGTATGAACTACTTCGTATTCTGCGTCAACAGCAACAACCTCATCGAAATCCATAATGTTTTTGGTAGTATGCTCAATGTGTCTTGGGTACATTGTCGTCAACGCATTGGCTGCATGAAACCGATCATGCTTGATATTATTCTTCAGGTCTACATCGTGTTAGGTTTTGGGATACCATTCCGCTGTTTTCTTGCTGATTGCTGCCTTGCAACCCTCCTTGAAATCATGGGATAGCTACATTGGTTTCGGTGGACACCAATGCCCTCTATTAAAGTGTGCGCCTTGCCACATTCAAGTTCGATAAACGTCTCTACAGAATGATGCTATCAATGAAAACTTCGAGACATGAGCAGATTCGACTCGAAAACACGCCATATGCCCTTTGGTTGTTTACCATAGTATTGTACCTAAGACATTTTTTGGTATCTTTGTCTCTTCTCTTATCTCTTTGTTTTGTTGGATCTGCGGGTAATTTGATAGCTACCTAAATACCTTTTAGTAGTACCTGCATAATATTATCCTTTTATCTGCTTAATTTGGAACCGGTGTTATAAGTCTTTGCCTTGTGTCTGATGTATATACGTGATAATGACTGTATTAAAACGCCTAGGAGGAAGCCATGAATAGTTTACTGTTCAGTCTTCACCGCATTCTTTGAGCAAAAATCCAGAGACTCGACGATTCAGTCAGTAGTAGCGATCGAGACAACAATAAAAGCACTCGGCCATGTAAATATGGCACTCAGCATTGCTACAAATCTCTCCTTCGAGGACGAAAATGGAGGCGATGCCGTTGATAGTAAAGCCAATGACAATGGTACTGCTAGTGTAGTCGAAGTTACAGTCATTAATACTGGTCATTCCAAACAAGAGGTTACAAATGCTGTTGCCTTACCCTCAGCTGCAAAATACAGCAAAATTTGGAAACATTTGAGACCAGTTTCCTCACGCTAAAAGCTGTTTTAGACCTTCAGAATAGCACCAAACAATTGCTTTCATCAAACACTAACTCACTGACATCTTCGCTCAACTTTTTTGGGGACAAAAAAAACATCATCAAAAATCCACCAAAAAGCATGAGGTACCCCTCATACTTTTCATCGAAAACCAAACGATCGTGTTTTTGAACGCAAAAATGAAGACTTCTACTAAGATATATATTGAATTAAATTGTTTCTCTTGATCCAGAGCAGCCCCTAAAACTTTGTTTGTGAGACCTTTATATGTAATTTTTTGATATTTTGGCCAAAAACCACATTTAGTGTTTTTCAGAATTGCTCAATAAGCTTATTCAAAACACCTGTTTTTCTTTGCGCAATCAGATACGCCTCGAAAAGTACTCTACGGAAGCTTAAGAAGGGATTGCATTATCATCACGCTTTATATAGTCAGATTTTGCAAAACAAATCAAACAGGTCGATTTGCGATCAAAATCAACGAATCGAAACAGAAACTGAGCATCGGACTCTTAAATGCTTTTGGCTGTAAAATACAGTTTTATGAGGACAACTAAGGGATACTTTTGAAAGCTATTAATACACATCAAGTTTCTTTTTATATTATGATTTCAAAGATATGTCCTTATTTTCTAATACTGTGGTCAGCAATGCTTTCATCCAGTCATTCAAGAATTGCAAGAAGCCTGCTGGTTGTAACTGTTTAATCAGACGTACCACAAAATTGACTGGATACATGTTTGGCGGTATTTAATAAGCTTTGAATGTCTATTGATTAAGTTGCATTTTTGCAGGGCCATGTGAGTTTTCGGTGCCGTTTTGTGATCATTAACCTCTTTTGGTGATACACAAAGTAGAACCAGTTGCTTACAAAGGATGATAAGCATAGTATATGAAAGATCATTGATGGATAAGGTCTTTGCTTCTCTCCTTGGTACAGCAAAGCAAATATTTTCAAATCGTGATTTGAAAGATGTGAACCAGATCGTACCACAATTGTATCACACTCATGGAAGCTCAGTCGATTTTCTGGAGTACTTGAACGACAATTCAAAAATATGCAATGCAAATTGACCATATTTTTGCAATCCATTAAAGATACAACAGAGATACTATGCTTTATTGTTGATCAAGACAGACAATAGCTTAATCCAATTTAGACTTTTTGACTTGGTCTTCTCCCTCTTTCTCTCCTTCTTTAGTAGCAACTTGATCCGCTTTACGTTTTACGAGATTGGATACATCATTTGCAGGTTTGCGCTTTACAAGTGTCGATAAATCATTGACTGGTGTAGATGCCGTTAATTCAGTCGATGCCTTGGTGAAGCCCAACATGGCTTTTAACATAGCTTCTGCTTCCTTTTCCGTAGCTTGTCTGGTAGCGAGTTCTTCAATCTACATGTCCGTCGTTAGTCTGTGCTGACTTAAACGCACCAAACCGGTAATGCTACCTTGAGTTCCATGTCAGGGATAAGCTCATTGATCTCCTTGATCTCCTCCAAGGCCCTTTCGTCTATATCAGATGCTTTTCCCTTTCCTTTGCCTTTAGATCCATCGCCTCCAGCCTCTAAATTGGAGATTCTCTTTTTCAAAACGTCGACAGCCTTTTGTAATTCGGGAAGCGCTTGGTCTGCTTTCTCTGTAGAAAACTCTAATGCTAATGCGTACTTGTAGTGTGCTTCGGCTAATTCTCGGTTGTCGTCTTCCAATACGGATTGCTTGATCTCAATGGCTTTTTCGTAATCTGACAAGGCTTCGTTGAATTTCTCTGTTTCAAGAGACACATCACCCAAACACAAGTGCACATCTGCTAGATTGAGCTTCGATTTGTTGTCTTCTCCCTTTTCAAAGATGAGTCGAGCGACATCGAGAATATCCCACGCTGTTTCGAAGTCTTCGTCTGCTGTGTTGCCAGCTTCTCCTTCTTCGTCGTCGTCCTCATCTTCATCGTTGTCGTCCCCCTCTTCTCCACCTTCCTTGAATTCAGGTACACCACTCAATTGAAACAATGGGTTCTTGGATTCCACTGTGAGATGTCAACAGATGAATACATGTACACCATGACATTTGGAGCATGATCTTACCTTCCTCGTCCTTGGCAATTGCTTGTTGTTCCTCTACCTTGGTAGCAGATGCCTGAGCAGATTGGCCCAGCACTGTATTTTGTTGAATAGCAAACTGAAGCAATGCTTGTCCATACAAAAAATAAGCATCACCATTGGCAGTTGCTAGATCACCGTTCAGCTGGTCCCTATATTGAAGGTATTAGCCGACATGATCGCTCTCTCTCACTCTTTCAGCTGTGAGATACTTGCAGTAATTGACATGCTTCACCCAACTTGGTCACACTAGACTCGTATTCACCCTTGTTGAAAGCGAGCTTGCCTTGATCGAATAGTTCTTGAGCTTTAGCTTCTGAGGAGGATTGCTGTTCTGACATGTTGGAGTGTAAAATGGAAAAGACGCACGCACACACACACACGACTTGAACAAGACACGCGTTTTCAATCTAAAGCCAAAATCAAATATTTCCCGGACGCCCCGCCTCAAAAGTGTTCGGTATGGCAAAAGGAGATGATTTCTCATCAACAAGCATCCGTTAGTCATGCTGATTTGTCACATTCGACTGTGGTTGAAATGCCAATATAAATGTGTTAGTAATCTACATCGTTTGCTTTCTTCTTTATATATATTTTTTCCAACATGAACACAGCTAGCACGATTAACCCTGATAGACCTCTCATTGTGGGTCCTGAGAATCTCGAGGCTCCTTATCCTATCTCTGTCTCTGGTACAGTGGTGAAGGGCTTTGGCCGCGGCTCAAAAGAATTGGGTATCCCCACAGGTAATGTAGTAGCAGCAGTGCGTGAATGGAGAATATGTCATAAGCTGATGTGTGCTGTGATCAATGTAGCCAATATGAACGAAGAAGCACTCGAAAAGATGTTCGAGGACTTTACAACGGGTGTTTATTATGGCTGGGCTCAAGTCGGTGAAAAGGATACAACTGTTTATCCCATGGTCATGAGTTTGGGCTGGAATCCTTATTACAATAACGAAAAGAGATCTGCTGTAAGTGGCGAAAAGTGTTAAGTAGAGAGTAGAATCTGATAGTTCGTATTAGGAGGTTCATATTCTCCACGAATTTGAATCTGATTTTTATGATGAATCTATCAGAATCATCGTGACAGGATACATTCGTCCAGAGCAAAACTATCCTTCTCTCGGTAAGTTATTGGGTGGTGTATATGCGTTTGAATTTGCGGGAAGCTGATCTGTTATGATGGCAGATGCCCTTATCTGTGATATCAAGACAGATATCGAGGTAGCAAAGCACTCTTTAAAGCGCAAAGCTTATGATGATCTTCGTCATGACGCTCTCTTTTCTGCAGCAAGCAAGCATTAGACACAGACCATAGAAAGTAGTAGACGATAGATAGAGATAGATTTGTACAGATTGTATATCCCACTTATTCAATAAATTACTAGTTGATACTAATCTGCGTGTTGTGGAATTGATGTTTCCCGGATACATTGACCTTAGAGCAGGAGTTGCCTCTACATCAAAGGGGCTAGCGAGCACTTTACATCTTATGCTAATTGCTGGTCCAGGTTAACCATGTCATTTAAGGCTATAATTTACAAGATCCTTTTATGCGACATTTAATGAGCCAATTAATGACCTTGAAGAATGATTGCCTAGTGAAAATAGAGCCAGAGCACTGATACAGAATAGAGACTTTCAATATGGACGCCATCTGTGCATATCAGATGCCTAATTTATTTACTGAATGATTGACAACTATCCACATCACCAATGGCCAAGACCCGCGACTCCGGCATTAATCCCATTGAAACTCACCGAATTAAGGTGTATAAAAAGGGTCTTACATATATCAAAACCACACCTTTCTTTCTTTCTTCCCATTACACGCACTCGATACAATGTGGAATTCAGTTATGAAAAGTGTTGGCTTATTGCCAACCGAAGAATATATTCAGCCTCGTTTATCCATTGGCAATGCAGTATCAGATCATGAATTTTCCACTGGCCACTTCAAAATCCAGGTAGATGCTCAGGCATTGTGCTTGACTGTCAAGAATGTCCATGGTCGTATCATTTGGAAATGTAAGTATCTATCATCACAATTACTGCTCTGGAGTACTATTTGTGTAGCCTCAGAAGAGAACCACGTTTGTTTGTGTACTCTGTAGATACTAATTATAGCTTACATGTTAGCTCTACATAATCTGCCCTTTTTGTCTACATGTCTCGGTAAAGACAGCGTCAGTCCCGGTGATAATGGCGTATTCAAGGTTACAGAATGCAGCGAAAAGCCTTCTCGTCTTCAGACCATCACCAAGATTCAAAGAGAAAATGACACAACCATCCACATTCATGGTGGCCTTAGTGCTAAACTGGTGTTACCTACTCACATGGATTACGTTATGACTTTCAAAGAAGTGTCTCACCGTCAATTACAATTCTCGGTGCAAGTGACACACAGAGATCCCTCTATGGAAGACTATGATCGACTCATTTTGACGTACGAAAGCAGAGCAGACGAACACTTTTATGGTTTCGGTGAACAGTTCTCTTATGCCTCGGTCAAAGGACAAAAGGTGCCCATTCTTGTCAGGCAAGTGAATGAGGCAGCAGTAGATGAATTTCATGTATTGATGCCTAAATTAGAGAGCAAGGTGCTGGTCGTGGTGCACCTGCTGTAAGTTTTTGTGCAAGAATTTGTAACTCGAGATATATTGACGTTATAAATAGGCTGCCTCATTCAAGGAATCCGCTCTCAGCATGCTCGGGTCCTATGGCTCAGCTGACAATTTTGCCACTTACGCATCCGTGCCTCAGTACATTTCCAGCGATATTCGATGTCTGTTTATGGAGAATTCAGAGTACATGAGTTTTGACATGACGGAGCCTGATCGTGTCTCTATTCGTTTGGAGTCTGATACTATGAGAGGTAGAGTATTACAGCGGGAGACAGTGGAAGGAGCGAAAAAAGCTAAGCTTTATCTCATAGGCCGTATCCTGGACGGCAGAACCATGCTTGATTTGATTACAGAATACACATCTTATGCGGGAAGAATGCTTCCCTTGCCAGATTGGGTCTCCGAGGGTGTCATTGCTGGTCTCCATGGCGGCAAGGAAAAGACCAAGCAGGTGATTCAGCAATTGAGACAAAAGGAAATTCCAATTGCAGGCGTATTTTTGCCAGATTGGACAGGAGAACGATTGCAAGAGACTGGCCGTGATGTGCGATTCAGTCGTAGCTGGTGGAATTGGGAAAGTGATGATGATCTCTACCCTGAATGGGATGCATTTGTGCAATCATTGGCCAATGACGACGGAGGAAAGGTCCGTGTCCTGTCTTATGTGAATCCACTTTTGACTTCAACACAACTCAAGCCTCGATTCAAGAAGAATCTGTTTGCAGAGGCGCAAGAGAAGGGATATTTGGTCAAGGGTACGCAATCAAGTTCGTCTGATAGTCAAGCACTGTCTATTAAATTTGGGCTAAATATGGAGGCCGGCATCTTGGATTTGACTCATCCTGAAGCAAGAACCTGGTTCAAGGAGATTATGAAGGAGCAAGTGTGGAAGTCTGGCATTTCTGGTAAGAAGGTTTATATGCTGGTTAAAGGGTGTGGCGTTGATAATGGCATTGATAGGTTTGATGGCTGACTTTGGAGAGCATTTGCCTTGCGATTCAAACAAGATCACATTACACTCCGGAGAAACTGCATCTACCTATCACAATCACTACCCTGAAGAGTGGGCACAGTTGCACCAGGAAGTGGTCATGGAGCTCGGCAAAGAAGACGAAGCAGTTTGTTTCTTTCGCTCGGGATATACGCATTCGCCAGGCCACATGAACCTCTTTTGGGCAGGCGATCAGACTGTAACATGGGATGCTCATTACGGTATCAAGAGTGCGGTAAGTTGGTTTCTACATGTATGTACATATACTCGCACAAAATTATTAAATTCGATGGATTCTCTAGGTCATTGGTATGCTTTCTGGTGGATTTTCTGGATTCTCAGTTACACACTGTGATGCTGGCGGCTATAGTACCGTGCCCAATAGCATTCCAGGCATGAGAATGACTCGCACAAAGGAATTGCTGTTTCGATGGTTAGAGTTGGCCGCGTTTACCGCGGCGTTTCGTACATCCGAGGGCATCATTCCATTGCTAAACGCCCAGTTTTATGATGATGAAGGTGCGTAATGATCAATACCAAGCCAGCGGGCCACTTGTATACTTACAGTCCGTATCTATAGAGTCATTGGCTCATTTAGCACACACAGTCAAGTTATTCACCGTCATTGCCGCTTACCGAAAGACCGTGCTGAAGGAAGCGTATGAAAAGGGCTGGCCTCTTTTGCGCCATCCAGTGCTCTATTACCCCAATGATAAGATCGCGCGTGAACTGACATACCAGCAGTTTATGGTGGGCAGTTTCATGATGGTGGCACCCGTTCTGTCCCCCTCCACAGCCTTTGTCAAGGTGTATTTCCCCAAAGATGCTCAAAAGGTAACTTGGCGTCATGTTTGGAGCGGAAAATACTATACAGGCGATGGCACCTATCAAGCGGTGGATGCTCCTCTTGGCCAACCAGCCATATTTATCAGAGAGCCCAGAGGCGATGATGGCCTGTTCAATGGATTGCTTGATTATGCTACTACGTACTACCAGCAAAAGACACAGCCCAAATAAAGAGGAAAATGTAAATTTATTGTTAATTAATTGAATTTGTAACTTGTAGAGTTTATTAAGATGGAATGATGGAGGGTATGACTATGGTACAGATAGTTTAGCTTAAAAGAATGGAACTCGAATAAATGTGTTTGTTTCATTGTAAATCATGGCCGCTAAAGCGTACCAGGCAACAAGAGACAAAGCGAATGAGCACCAACCACCAATCTTTGCTAATACAAGGACGCCAGTAAAGGCACTTATAGCGGGAAAGAAGAATGACAACGTAGAGAGACCCAAAATCATGCGCACCAGCACGGGCTGACGGAAAGTGCCCAAAAAGAAGATAAAGGCAGCAAATGAATAGCCAATTTCAATCAAGCCTAGACACATTTCCAGCTCACCAGCTGCAGCGGCAGGGCCCAAGAAACCAGACCCAGGGATCATCATGATGCCAAATGCAAGGAAGAAACTGGCAAATGTGAAGAAGGAAGCAGCAGCAAAGGTGTTTTTATGGACAATCTCAATCACAGCGGCAGTGTATTGTCCTAGTGCACCGTAAGAAATAGCCACACCCGTAGCAACTTGAGGTAGACTTGTAACAATGCCAGCATTATAAATACCCAAAACGAATGAACAGAGACCGAAGGAGGCAAAGCCGATAGCTGGGCCTATTAAAGTCTTTTGAAATTCTGCTAGTTCTGTTGTTTGAGGAACGGGAAAGAGAGATTTCTTTTGTTCTTGTTGAGCTTCCAGATGGCCCAAGGAGACAGATTCTTGATGAACGATTTCTTTTTCAATAGAGGTTGTAGACATTTAAAAGAGAGATAAAGAGAGAGAGATAATAAAGAGACAAGCTATTGAAAGGGGTTGTCTCTATTTATACTTGTGAGATTGACACTGTCTTTCTATCACACAGATCGAGACAATACACAATGCAGAATGGGATGTACTATATGCTAAATCAGTCGATGCTCACGAACACAAAACTGCGAGACAAATGAGATTGCTTTCTCATCTATTGTCTGTACTTTATTCTCACTTGCCTTATTCAACTTTTAAGGAAATAAAAATCCCTTTTCCTGCTTAATTTATTTGTTGCAGTGTGCCCCATTGATGTATGTAATTCACACGGGCTATATTTCATCAGAGCAGTTGATGGTAATAATGCTCTGATGTAAATATTGCAAAGAGTATCTGTGGCTCCTAGAACTATCAACTATGTGTTCTGCAAGCAGACATCTTGAGCTAAAATATAACCTCATTTGCTGCATCCAAGTTAATAAACCCAAGCTGCAAGATTACACACACAGATGTCAACAGAAACTTTAAATCTACCAAATTGGAATTTCGTGCAATGCTCGGCGCTCCCTTTCTTGAGAATATTTCTATAATTTGGGACGTATATCGTCTTTGTCATCTTAATTCCCCACACTTTTCATCGAGATACATACATAAGGTTTCTAGAATTACCCCATTGAGGGATCATCCATCACAAATTAATCCTTATTGTCTAAATCAGGCTGAGGGCCAATCATTTCTCTCATACTACTATGCTAAAAAGAATATGCTGTGTATATTAAGCGACTGATATTCGTGTGTTTCTTCTCAGACAAGCGTATGAATCAACCTTATCAAAGCAGTGGATGGATTCAGCTATTTGATTGGCATACTAGCGCATTACAAAAGGCTTGGAGCAACAATGCAATGAACCACAATGATGGCAGCACAAACACTACGAAGCTTTTACTAGTATTTGCTGAAATTTCATTTCCCTTTATACCGAGAAAATATTCTATAAGCAATCAACAAGCATGGATCTGGCTCTTTTATGGTGATCCACGTCTGTACTTACAGAAACAACTGACATCGGGGCATACACCATACTTGCATTGTCTTCAACTAGGCAAGACTATGCAAAACTTGGCAAAAGTTGGACACATTTGAGATGCAATTTCTCGCGTTGAAAGTCTTTATAGAGTACCAAAGCTGCACCAAACAAGCTCTCTCATCTAGTAGTTACTTTCTGAAACCTTTGCTCAACTTTTTTGGGACCTGAAAAACATGGCTCAAAATCGACTTCAAACCATGAGGGGTACCTCGTGATTTTTGTTGAAAATTAAACGGTCGCGTTTTTGACCTCCAAAACAAAGACTTTTACTATAGTCTATACCAAATCAAGAGGTTCGTATCGTTTCAAAGCAGCCTCTGAAACTTCACTTGTGAGACCTTTATATGCAAAATCTCGGGATTTATGCCAAAAACCTTATTTCATACTTTACATTATTACTCAATAAGCTTTCTAGCAGCACCTCTTGTTTTTGGCACCATTGGATACGTCTTGAAAAGCGCTACAAGGAAGCATACGGACATAGGGGGTATCCAGCACAATTTATATAGTCGAATCTCCCAAAACAGATTAATCGAGTCGTAAACTGAACAAAATCATCGAATCGAAACAGAATGCCGGGTGGAGATTGAAATATTTTTAGCTGCTGCTTGGAATGATGCCATGCCTATCGCAGAGGTAATTGATGCTGTTGGAAGCCCATACGAGGAGGGTTACGCCTGGAGGGAAGTTTTATCGCTTAGTCTGACTACTATATTTTGCTCTTGCAGCAAATCTTTGTATTTGATCAATCTACTTGTTACAAATTTGATCATTTAAATGCAACTCTTTTGATTCAAAATGCCAAACTGGCAACTAGATGGTATATGCAACTTGAATGTGTCATATGGTATACCGTCTTGGTTTTCGTAATCAGTAAGACACTCTTCCCAACAAGGCGAGTTATGGTCTACGGCTTAGCGAGTGGATAAGTTAGCACTGTTGCTCAAATAAGGGCATGGATTTGTTGTTATCAGTCGTAAAAGCTAGATCAAATATCTGCTGTCAGTGGAATCAGATTAAGTTTTGACAAAGCTAAACATTTGGTTCACCGAGATTTACTGCATTTTGCCTGCAAGCTTGATTCTAACTTTATTCGGTATATACACATTCTCAGGGTTGCTGCCTGTACAGTACAGCTATCGCATTCTCCTTTTCAATCAAGGCTCATAATTATCATACAGGATGATCTGTTTTCCAGCCAGAATTGCGACATGGGCTACTCAACATATAGTAATTCACAGGTGCTTATAAATTCCATTTTATGCTGACCATCATGGTGCCTGACCAATCTTTTGTTTCGCAACTCTAAAATCCAGCCATCTGAATTGAAATTCACCAACGAACAATAACGTAAAGTGTCACCATCATCATACGATCATCTCAACTTGGATAATGTTTCATTGAATTCCAATGCCTGATAATTTGACCACAAGTTTCGCTCTGAATGGAGCCGGTCTTTGTGTCGAAAATCAGCTTTTCATTGGTACATTTCCGTAACCTGTATATCAATAAGCCACCAGTGCAACAGTTTGATTTTTTTTTTGGGTATGCGGAGGCCAGATTTTTTTTTCACCACAGCTATTAGTCAATGCTTGACATTATTGTTTGAATTCCATTTTCTTCTTCTCTTCTCAACCAAAACATAATGCCAATTCTATCCGTCTCCACACCATCTTCAAGTTCCAACAGTACAGAAACAATACCCATTATCATAGAAAAACCAGCTGCATTGCCAGCAGCCACATCAGCATCAGCAACAGCCACATTGTGTGATTGCAGTGTGCCTTGTTGCAAACAACATGCAACCGAGTCTGTGAAAGATGTATCCAAGCAGTTACCTAGCAATCGAAAAAAGAGAAACACATCGTTGGTCTCTCGTGACGAAGATGATTATTGGGTTGATATCTCCAACAAGAGATTGAGAAATACTCGTTTGGGCGCATTGTATGCTGGTTCTCGTTTTAAAGGTGTACAGAAATGTGGTATTAGCAAATACAATGTGATGGTAGATATTCAGGTGAGTGTTTGTGTACGCCATTGTTGATTGAAAGCAGACTTACTTACACTGGTAATACATCTAGCATGTTGATTTAAAGGAGAGCAAAATCAGTGGATATTTGAATATCGAAGGACTCACGAATGAGTGTCCAGAATTAACAGTAAGTGTTTACTTGTAATCTCATCTGATATGCCACCAGCAGCTCATACATTGACTAGACATTCTTTGAAGGCGAAATCATTGGACCTCAATATCCATTCTTGACTAGAAAATGGCAAGCTCAACAGTACATTGATGCGTTGCATTGGGTAAGTGAGAGAGACTTTAAGGCAGCGATGTGATTTTGGATACTCAACATGGGATACAACAGGGCAAATTTCCTTCCTTTGAACCTTACCTGCATACCTTCAACGACGACGATTTCACATACGATCCATTTGACAATGACTTCATTTACATGCGTTGGAAAGAGCATTTTTTGGTGCCTGATCACTGTGTGAGTAATATTGAAGGAGCCAGTTTTGCAGGCTTTTATTACATTTGCTATCAACGTTCCACCAATGAAATTAAGGGCTTCTACTTTTACCACAACAATCCTGAATGGTAAACTCGAGTGTGTACATGTCGTGGTATAGAGCAATCGAATTAACTCTAATGTTATTTAGGTTCCAACAATTGGTATTGGAGCATGTGGAGGAGCACTGTTTCAGCAATTTCGAGTTTCGTTGATTCATACATCCCTCTTTCTCTCTCTCGTTTTTCCCCCCCACGAAACCACATATACCATGTATATAATCTTTAACAGATCAAATATCTTTCGTATCTCTCCCTCCTTCTCACTTTCAACATATATACAGACACACTTACCTTCATTATTCTATCCAACAATTGTTTAATATATAAATTTCTACAAGCTATTATACAAGTTTTTTGAATGCAGGTAATGCCTCCGATGCCAAATGACACTTTTCAGGTTTCTGAACATCTCAATGCTATTATAAATGAAGCAGGAGCGAAAACTAGTACATTTCATATGCATCTCTTGGGATAAAATCTACGTAAACTTGTGTAGCAGTGTGCCACCTGTGATTTAATGCCGAAGATCGCTGGTGAGCTAATATCATGGCTGATTTACGCTGATGGTAGCCTGAGCCATGATTTGCATGAACCAAACCCATTACACCCTTGGTCGGGATATTATGATTTACGTTTTACATATTTGCGTGATGATACCTACTACACGGAAAGCGAACGAACAAACACTGGGTGTGCTGAAATATTCATTCCGAGGCATCCAAGAATACATGGTTATTGCAAAGCAGACTGCAAAATTCAGCTTCTCATTAAACAGGATCGATATTTGGATCCTTTACAACAAACAAGCAAGATAAGATACAGGATATACAGCCCCCCTTGAAGAAAATGCATAAATACCTTCCTATATTTCATTTCGTTTTCTTTTTTTTGCGTTCACGCACAAGATGGTCAGATCAATGAAAAGGTGGACAATCACTGCTTGCATCACGCTTGTTGGTATTCAGAGTATCGCTCATGCCAATGTATTGCCTCAGGAAAGAGTCATAGTCAATGGTATGCTTAGACACAGTATAAATTGAAGCCAAATACTCATTACTCGACTACTGCTATAGACAATAGTATTTCGCATAAAGTATCGGGCAGACAAGGTGCTGTCGCTGTAGAGAATGAGCAGTGCTCTCAAGTCGGATTGGATGGTATTTAAAGCAATATCGATGAACTGTGCCCAAGAACAAACGTTGACCCATGTCATTTGTAGTTCTGAAAGATGGCGGTACAGCAGTAGACTCTGCAATCGCTTCAGCACTGTGTATTGGTGTCATCAATAGTTTTGCCACAGGTAGGTCTTGATTTATGGCATGGTATTATGCATCCGTACTCACTGTAATCATGATAAAAACAGGCATTGGAGGGTAAATACAAAGCAATAACATGTTTCACAAATATGAAGTATAAATACCAGTGCACCACATGTAGAGGGGGATTCATGCTGATCCGTGATGCCAATGGCGAATACGAATTTATTGATTTCCGAGAGACTGCTCCAAGCGCATCTACAGAAGCCATGTATGCGCTTAATGGCACCTTATCTCAGATAGGTGGACTTGCTGTTAGCGTTCCGTAAGTCAATTCGACAGTGATCTGTGCACGTTGATATTAACATGTAACTCAGTGGCGAAATTCGTGGGTTTGAAATGGCACATGAAAAGTAAGTGTGGACCCGGGCTGATGGAAACGGCACACTGATACACATCGCACGTAGACATGGCAAACTTCCTTGGTCTCGACTTTTCAGAGACTCGATCGATATAGCAAGAAATGGCTTTGTGACAAACGATCTAATGTATAAGCGGCTCAAGGTACCCTGTGCCATACCTTGTCAGATGTATTCAAGATGATAACACGCTATTTGTAGGCCTCGCAGAATTGGATTCTCAATTCAGCCGAATGGATGGAAGTGTTTGCGCCCAATGGCAGTATTGCACAGCCAGGTGATATCATTAAGCGACCTACTCTTGCAACAACGCTTGAAACGATCGCCAACCAAGGTGCCGACGCATTTTACACTGGCTTTATTGCTGAGTCCATTGTCAACACAACCGTCAGTAATGGAGGCATCATTACAGTAGACGACCTCAAGAACTACAAGGCTTTGAGTCGCCCCGTCATATCCACGACTTACCGCAACCACAAGATATTCACTACCTCTGCGCCCACCAGCGGCCCTGTATTACTCAACATCTTGAACCTGGTAGAGCCCTACAATTTTGCCAAGGATGGAGGTCGAACGACACTGAATATGCATCGATTAGTGGAAGCATTCAAGTTTGGATACGCAGCACGCACAGAGATGGGAGATCCCGCATTCACAGCCATTGAAGAGAGAGTGAAAGAGCTGATATCCAAGGAATGGGCTGATCTAGTTCGAATGAATATAACAGATGCAAGTAGATAAATGAGAAATTGAATGGTGTATACGGGCCTGACACTCTATACAGAACAAAACACATGGTCCTGAATACTACGAGCCTCGCTTTGAAGGGAACGAACCGCATGGCACTATGCATCTGTCTGTGGTAGACAAGGATAATGGGGCTGTTGCCTTGACATCTACTGTGAACCTCATTTTTGGATCAAGAATCATGGATCCTGCAACTGGTATCATCTTGAACGATCAGCAAGATGACTTTAGCAGTGCTGGCATCTCGAATGCATTTGGCTTTAGTCCCAGTGCGGCTAATTTTGTCGCACCTGGCAAAAGGCCTCTGTCTTCTGTTACAGACACGATAATTGAGGCTGCGGATGGACAGCTGAAGATGGTGGTAGGTGCTTCCGGTGGATCTGAAATCATCACAGCAACTGTCAATGTAAGTGCCGAGTCTTGTCCATGAGTATGAGACTCATCCTACATAGACCATCATCAACGCTCTTGATTTCAGCATGGATCTGTATGACGCTGTTGGATTGCCCCGCATTCATCATCAATTGCTTCCAAATCAGATTGGCATTGAACCAGGATTTGATGCTCGTATTGCTGAAGGATTGTCCAAATTAGGGCACGAGGTTTGTTGTAGTCTGTATTAAATGAATAATGACATTGATTTGCCATTTTTCTTTTCTATAGACATACACCTTGGACGCACAGGGTATCTTCTCGGCTGTTCAAGCCATCATTCGCTTTTCCAATGGCAGTCTGGATGCAGCCAGTGATCCAAGGAAGTTTGGGCTTGCTGCTGCCTACTAGACTGTTTCAAACACGAACATACGTGACATCATTTATAGAGGACATAGACAGAGATATAAACTCGCGAGTTTCCATTTTCAAATAAAGAAATTTTACCCTTTTTTTTTTTTTTGTATCTTGTCTATCTAGCGACATTGACAAATCTGATGAGTGAGAA
>DF836439.1:62439-91808 GCA_000950595.1 Mucor ambiguus
CTCTAATGAGCAGCTGGTTTGACAGGTACATATATTTGGTTTATTATATCTACTTGCAAAAAAAGGAGCAAAGGGGATCTAGACTTTCAGTTCATTGAATTCTAGCTTTTCAACAGATTTACACAGTAATAAAACTGCACCGAATTGTATGTCTTTCTCCCATGATGCTCGATCCGAGAATGTCTTTCGTTTCGATGCATTCTTCACCGCCTTCCACTTTCTGTCGGTCATTTCAAAATTGGCAATCATCGCTGCTTCCTCTGTGCTTAGTCGCCGAAGCTGCTTATTGGACTTTTCCTTCTTGGACACATCTGTCTTGTGCACATGGTAGAATCGCCACATTTCAGGTGCTGTAACATTTTTGAATTTGCCTTCTGCCCTCCTCCATCGCTCTGTCTGATTCGCATAACGAGTGGACTCATAAAACGACAAAATGGCTATATTTGCCTCGCTCTTGCCAGCGGACCCTCCAGGATTGAGGTGAAGTGAATTTAGGCGAATCGATTTGAAGTTGTGTTCTGGCATGCGAATGACGACAAATGCTGATCTACGGGGTTTTTCTTGTGTACAGTTGGTGATCCACAAATTGTCCAGGTGCAAACAGCTTTTTGCAATGTAATCCATCAGATGGTCTCCCAGCACCGCATCCTTGAGCTTGAGGCTCTTGATATGGTACCTGGCGTCTGACGCTTTCTCTATCGATCGACCAGTCGTCACTAGCGCATGCGACACACAGAACGTCTCCAGCGTGGGACAATTATCTAACAGCAGATCCAGTCTAAATCCATTTTTCAGGGGCACATCGCAATCCAATACCAAATGTGTCAAATGTCTACAGAACTTTAGGTTTTTGAATAGCGCCACATCCGATTTCTTGCCTGTCCACGACCACTTGAGATTGGCGCTCGACAAGAGGCCTGTCTGTGCTGTCACTGCTTTGAAAGATGAAGCGGGATCAATGGTGGACCACCAAGCGTAATCTGTCATCTCCACCTTGACGTTGTCCTGATGAATGTCGGCTATTTCCTGGAAAAATGCGTCGTAAGGAAAGGGAAACACTGAGGTGCTGATTCGTCTAAACCGAATCTTTTTCAAAAAGATACACAGCTGAGCAAATCCCATACAGGCGTCCATTGATTGCTCGTATAACTCAATGGTTACATTTTCGTTGTAAAACCAGTCAAATGTCATGTCAAAATCCAGTTCCTCCACATGGTAGAATGCCAGGCTCAAAAATGTAATCATACGCCAATTCTTCAAATGCACATCATCCAGCGTCAATGACTGGGCCGAGGTAAACAGGGGAAACGTCGTCGTGGAGCTCATGTCGTTTTCTTGCAGTGGCAGTGTGAGACATGCCAGGGTCAAGTGCTTCAATCGAGATAGTTGTGCCCCCAAAGCCATGATCATCTTTACATTGATGTTGTTGTGCGTCGTGCCTCGAATCACGAGTGTCTCGAGCTTGGGCATGCGGCCCCATAGCGAAGTTGTGAATAAGCTGCTGTTCAACAGGTGCTCTGTTGCTTGGCCGCTGATGGCGAGGTACGTGAGTTGCGCATTGAGTGTGGTCTGGTCGGTGATGAATGATTGAAGGATGGATTTTCGAGTAAACATGGGGAATTGGCGTATGCACTTCATCTGAGCAAACTTTTCCGAATATCGCATGTATTGCCAGAGATCAGGGTCAAAGTCTAAAATCTCGAGTTGCGTAAAGTAGTCTGGAAACGTTTCAAGTTCGTCGCGCGTGAGGCCAACATGGCATCCCTTGACACTATAGTCGAATACAAGCTCTTTGACGTGGCGGCCCAGTGAGTCCTGGATGGTGGCTGAACTCTTGATGGAACGGTAAAAGAGTCGAAACTGGTGGCGGGTATGTAGATGCACTCGTGTGTAGAGAAGATCCAGGAAGGGTTCATACCATGCATAGCAGACACGGATACACGAGCCCTGTTCTGCCAGTGTCAAGTATGTGCCTACTTTTTTAATGATCTCTGTGGGGAGATACATGGTGCTGAACAATGAATGCTGAAAGTAGTGCGACGGCTGGAAAGGGGAGAAAGAGAAAGAAAGAGGTACGTATGTCTAGGTGGAAGTATGGGTGGATAGAACGTGCAAATATGTGTGAGTGTGCAATGGAGGGGCCACTAGAATCTATATAAACCGCGGTGCGTAATGGAAATGTGATGCTTTGGAAAGAAAATTATTTTCAATAAAGTAGCTTCCATTTTTACCGCTGTGTGGTGGGACCGGATATGTGGTGAATGGCTCGCTGCGTGTGGCAGCATTAAAGTTATGTGTGTGAGTTTGAATGATTGATGAGCAGAGCCGTCTTTCTGGTTGCTTCGTGCCTCACTAAATACCAAGGCAAAAGCTGCTTGTTGGTTGTCAAAGAGACACGATCATATCCAATGTAGAAAACATATACTGCGTTTATTAGGTACAATTTGCACAACAATGATCCATGTATTTCAAGTCTATGGCAAACAGAGTCAACAGTGATAACAAGCATCCATTTGCCTCGTACATACCATTTCTATTGCCCCACCATGTGGGAAAAGGATACGAAACACCACTGGCACCGCCGTAAAGTCCCATGGCAATGATGAATACCATGAGCGATGTACCTGAATCAAGCGCTGTTGAAATCAAGTAATTGTACTTTACAAACCAACCTCTGTAACGTCTCTTGACATAATATTGAGATACAATGATGATGATAAAGGAGACAGTGATCCAGCTAGTAGCACTGCCAGGCACTTGAGTCAACCCTATGAGTACCATGGGTAAATTCACATATTTAAAGCCGATTTTGGGGTAATGGCGATGCAACAGCCAGAATGGCACTGGCAGTATGAACCCAATCTGATGTGAATCTTAGTACCGGGCGTATGAATGTGCTTTTGTGTGTGTTCACTTACCAGAAATGCCCACAAGATAATGGAATAATCTGTTCCTGGGCCAAAAATTTTCAGTGGACCAAGTGCTCTAGTAAGCACACTGTTATACATGTGTAGTATTCAATTCTGCAAAATAGTATACATACCCCCAAGTAATGGCAGCAGAGTTGATTGTCTGCGCAAGTAGTGTTGTTTTGTTTAGTTGTAGGCATCAAACATGATGGCACAACAATGACCTACCTGCGGCGTTGATCCATTCCAGATATTGTTTCCTGTTGGGTTCAGCAGTACTTCTCTTTGAGAATTGACCACGCTCTTAAATAACAGTAGAAATGAGTACAATGCAAATCAGCATCAGTCAAATCAACATACATGGTTCACAATGTAGTTGAATATACAACCAATGAGGGTTCCCAACATTTGGTTCAAGAATACCGCACGAGGAGGTATCTTTAAATAATGGCCAATCTTTAAGTCACTCGCCATGGTGCCAGCCTGATTAAGCGTGTTGTAGCCAAGCGTCTTAAAGTACATGTTGGCCACTGTATATATATATATATATATATACGCAGTGTTTAGTCCATGAAGCTTCTGCTGATGAAATGTTGCCAAAACGTACCTGGTAGTCCAGGCAGAACAAATCCGCATATCATCTCTGCAAACACATTCAGTCCAAAACCAGTACCTGTGATTGCCGTGATCATGTTCAATGGAAGAGACAAGAGAGTGGACATGACAATGGCCATCACAACACCCCACCAAGGCAATTGGCTCTTATTGATATAAGCAATAGCCACGTTCAATGCCATACCGCCAAAATAAACCACATAGTACCACCAAGTTGGAACCTAAATTTGACGGCTAGGTCAACAATATGTATATATATATATATATATATTTATGTGATGCTACGTACCTCTTTGTAGGCAGCCATCATCCTCATGTGTACATCTGTGTATTGCTTCTCTTGTTGCATGACAGGGCCATCTTGTTGCTGTTGCTGCTTGTTGTTGCGCCTACTTGCCTTGAACTCTTCTAAACTTGCCTTGAAGCTCTTCCAAATATCCTGTCCATGAAACAAGGCAATGTGCGTGATGGAAGCAGTAACGGCAAAATTGATAATAATGTACTGGATGGCACCCCAGCTTGAAAAGTAGGGATTTCCTACCTCTTCTAATGCCGTTTGATTCAATGAGTTGTCAGGAGCCAGCACTTTATGCTGAGGATAGATGACAGACGTGCCATTAGGGAGTAGCTGGAAAATAGAGTTGGACAGAAATGGAAAGCTCTGAGCATGCCACACGTTATGGTAATACATTAATGGCGCCATAATCCACAGCAGCAAAATACCCGCATAAATGTTCAGTTGAACCCATAATGGCAAAACCAGGGGATTCAAATTGGACAAATAATTCCAATCAAAGCTTAATTGGAACATGCCAAGACCCTCGTTCACGGATAATCCACCAAACAAACGCTGCACCCACACTGAATCGTTTCTGGCCAAGCATGCGATCGACAAACCGCCTAGAATTGGCATCATGTACTGTGGGATAAACTCGTAGACAAAGACGCAGCCAAATACAATGAAAAAGAAGCGAGTGCGCCAACGCGATTCTTGCTGGTTGGAGTTGAGCGTTCTCAGCAGGGATACAGTGGGGAGCGACGTGGGCCAGATCATGTTGGCAGGGTAGACTAGAAAGTTGCGCAACTGTCCTGCAATACCGTAACCTACCATTTGAGTCGCCAGTAGCAAGAAGATGGAGCCAGCAGGACCAGGAGCATCTTGATAGTACAGATTCTGGGCAGCCAAGATGTGAGTTGCATACGCAGATGTATTGGCAGATGATACAATCACATAGATACAGGCATGCTCCTTGACATTGAATGGGCCTGGATTCAGCCAGCCTCCTGATGGCAGGTAGTTGGCCCATGCAGTGCAAAAGACATAGGCAATCATGAGCATGAATGTGTTTGTCAGAGGAAGTCCCACAGGCTTAAAGGACATGAGCTGATACACAGACGAACTGAGACATGCAAGTGCCTATAATCTGTCGTTAGGCGAATGGCAATAACCACGATAGAAAAGCTACTTACCACACCTGTTACCAGCACCCGCAGTGTAAAGCATGGCAATGTTGGATCGTCCTCCATGGTGGACAGCTCATTCACAATTTGGATGTCTGTATCCTCTTCGTCTAATGGATCTGTGGTGGTATTGTCAGCTACAATCTTCTCGCTCAAGGATACATTTTCAATTTGAACATCTTGAATCTGTTTAAGAGGGTCTGATTTCTCTTCATCATGCGTGGTGTTACTTGCCATTTGGAAACAACAGCAGTTGAAAAAGCGAGCAAGAAAGTCTGTTTTAGTACAAGTTAAGAGGAACAGTATGCTCTCGCCTTCTCTCTCTCTCTCTCAAAAAAAAAAAGAGCAATTTATCACTCTGACGATCAAGCAAAAAAGAGGGATCAAAAAGGAAATAAAGGGGATATAGACTTCTTGAATCAATAAGCAAAAGAAAGGGAGATTCTCCGGGCATGCATTGTGCATAGATATTAATATAATCATTTGTCCCTTGTTGCATGACATGGGAATTGCAACCAACAAGTTTATTTGCTTTCAAACCTTTCAGTCAATGGTTGAATCAGCTTGGCATGATAGGGTGCTACTCCGGTACTTGCGGGTGCTTGTAAGAGTGTTTCGAAATAAGCTATAAAGACAAAGAGTCAATGTTTGTTACGCACGGTAGATCAGGTCTAAACATCAGTTACCTTGATAAATATTGCCATCGTACTTTGCAATGGGCGCTTTTAAAACAAAATCAGGAAGCCCAAATCCATCCGTAAGGCCGATCACTTGGTATCGCAAGCTCTTGCAAAGCTGTGTTGCATAATAACAGACAATTTAAGTCTGTGTTGACATACAGCACGACTACAGTAACTTACCTCGAGATACTCCTTCTCAATGTCCTTCATTTGCTTGGGACTGAGGAAGCCTTCCATGTAGCCTTGGTCGCCATACACACGCAATACATGCAAACCCCACAGCGCTGTCATTTGTCGCATGATGCGCTGAACACTGGGGTCGATATCAGAGCCAGACACGCTAGCAAATTGACGAGCATTGACCGAAAACAAAAAGGCAGCACAGTGGAGCTCAGCAACGCGCACTGATTCCAACAACAGATCATTATGGGTTGCACCATTGTTCAATGCTTGCTGTATACTACACAGCTATAACGTAGCTATCAGCATCATCTCGCTCATCAATAACGACATCCCAACTTACTCGCTTGACCAAAATCACATGCAATGCCTCCTCAATCAATGCAAAGTCTTTGGTGGCATCCGCAATGACATGGACAGACCAGCTCTCAACTTGCAACAGCTCTTTGGCACGGGCAATGTAGTGTGTTGCACTCTGATATTTGAGTTCGGGATACTCGTCAAATTCCAGCTTTTGGCTCAAGCGATATAGCAGGTAGCGAGCAGCCTGCTGCAGCAAGACCACATTATCACCACCACCTGTTGTCATGACACCGAAATCAGAGATCAAATTGCCCAATGCATTGTAAGCAGAGTACGCGTGGCCACCGCAAGAACGACGACATATCTCAAGGATTTCAGTGGCATATGCACCAGACAGACCCTTTAGAGAGGCTGAAATGGAATGCATATCACCCATGTGGTTAAGATAGACAATAGGATCCATTTCACCGCCGGCTGTCAAGATAGCAAACTGGTCATCCAACGTCTTGAACGAGTTTTGCACCATGTACATGAAGGAAATCGCAGGCAACAACTTGACATAGTGCGACTGATAATCCATGATTTGCTGATTCTTTGAACCTTGACGTCTGACAGCACCATAGCGTGTGGCGATTGTCAATGCCTGTGTGGTCAAGGTCAATGTAATAGTAACCAAAGAGAACCGTTCTGGGATCAAGGTGGCATACATGACAGCAGGATTAGGCGCAGGCTGGAATTCACCGCTTCTGTCCATGCTCACCCATTTAGTCAGCATGTTGGTTCTAGGAATGCGCTTTTGGTTGAACTGGATCCAGCCATTGTCCACGCCTTGATGACCTACTTTGGAGCCTACATCGCCTGCTTGCACTCCAGGCACTACTTTGCCAGTAACCGTATCACGCAACTGGACAATGAACCAGTTCAGTCCGACGTTCTTGCCGTGGATCAAGGTTTGTGCAATTACGACTGTGTGCGTAGCTGTTTGACCTGCCATGCCAATCCACCACTTGGTTGATGTAATGTTGGGTGAGTGGATGATGAATTCGTCTGTTTCAACATCAAATGTAGCTGTTGTTTCAATGTCTCTTAGAGCTGAACTGTGGCCCAATTCAGTCTATTTTGAGTGGTAAGTAGTCTTGGAATGCGCTCCATCGTATATACATATACAAACCATGGCGAAGCACCCAATAATCTTGAATTCGTTCACATTCTCGATCCACTCCTCTTGTTGCTGCTTGTTTCCCAGCATCTGAACTACGTTACGAAACAGTGCTTCGTGTACACCGATGCGCAAGGCAAAACTTTCAGAGTAGAGAATCACTGCTCGGCTAATGTCCTCCAGAAACTCTCTATCACTGATTTCACGGCCCAGACGAACAATTCTGTTTATTTGGCCCATTGTACTAGCATTGTATAAAGTTTAGCTACACATACACACACACTCAGATGATACTCATTTAAATGCCATCTTACTATTCTCTCATCTCTTCTCTTCCAAACTCCAAGATGTTTCTAGGTGCTTGCACTACAAGTTCAGCATCCTTTTCAATAAACTCGAATGCTTTTTTCTGTGTATCAGTCAATGAATGAATTAGTCTGATTTTAGTACACACACACACACACACACACACACACATACTCTGCGTTCAAACTTTTCTTTTCCACCCATCCAAAAATGAGAGAGAGCTTCAATGTTGAATGATGCGCTGGCACGCTCTTGTTGCATGTCTTTGGGTGCTTGAAGCGACATGGGCGAAGGCGACAAGTTGAGTTGCTGCTTGATTTGCTCAAGGCGTTCTACTGCATTGGTTTTACTCATGTGCGATAAAAAGTGGTTCCTGTGAATAAACGATAGAAAAACACAGCCGCTTATTTGTACTAATGCTAACATGGTTGCACAATCCCACCCAGTTTTCTTGATAATTCCCATCATGCGATAATGAATGTCTACTTGCCATTTACGGCTCAAATTTGGCATGTAATTGCATTGGTTTCCACTGTAAAGCTATGTCTTTATTGTACAATGCTTTCTTTTTATCACATATAGTTGTGTTTACTACTGTTCTGCATGATGTTGCATTATTTCATCCTCTCTCTTGTGAGTTACATTGTCATGGCCCTTTATACAACTTGGGAGCTTCGTTAAATTTTCACCTTCGGGGCAAGTAAAATATAAAATTTAAAGTGGGAATTTCAGTCATCTTTTGGATGGCCCGCTTGAACATGCTGGCATTGCCCTTTGTCAACAATGCAAACTACTGTCAGACGCTCTACTCGTGGAGTGAAAACCAAGGGAAGGAGCTATGAAAAAGTAGGCCGTATTGAAAAAATTATTGTAATCACTAATATTGACGGATACATGCTTAACAGTAGCACACTTTCATTCGCAATGTCGTTGGTATTAGCTTCACAAGCATCAACTGTCTCCATAAATGGCACTTTGCCAGCCAACCCTAATTGAATCGCCGATTGAAATTCTGTCTCGATTCGTTGATTTTTGATTGATTTGCGATTTGATCGACTTATTTTGCATGATTCGACTATGTAAAAAGTGCTAATCACCCTTTGCTCCTTAACGCATTTTAGGAGTACTTTTCAGGGCGCACACAGTGGTGCTATTGATAACAAGTGTTTTGAGAGAACTTACTGAGAAAATCAAGATAATATGAAATGAGTGTTTGGTCAAAAATGTTGAGATTTTGCATAGGAAGGTCTCACTATAAAAGTTTCATGGGTTGGCCTGAATCAAGAGAAGTCTTTTGACTTATTATATGCCATAGCAGAAGTCTTCATTTTCAAGGTAAAAAACACGATCGTTTGATTTTCGATAAAAACCATGAGGGGTACCTTATGCTTTTTGATCGATTTTTGGCGATATTTTTGGGGTCTCAAAAAAGCTGAGCAAAGGTGCCAAGAAGTTAGTGCTAGATGAGAGACATTGTTTGGTGCTACTCTGGCCATTTGAAACGGCTTCTAACGCGAGAAAACACTGCCCAAATAAATCCTTACATAGATGTATCTGATATGATGCACTTGTTACTTCAATGCTTTAGTCAAAGTTCGGTTTAAACAGCACATGTCACAGAAAGACATCTCAAGACAGGGCCAAAACATATCTACATATTATATTGATTCTTTTACCTTTTCCTAACTTCAGTATCTTGAAAAAAATGGATTACCTTTTCCTAACTTCAGTATCTTGAAAAAAATGGATTGTTGGTTCCTGAAACCATTACCACAGAGGCATGCTCTAGGATAGATAAGTGTAGCATTAATTATCGCCGATATCAGTCCTTGACATTGCTTTGAACGGCAGGCGCATTCTCAAAATGAGCCAAGCGGGTTATTACCTACAATTACGTTGCAGCTGTCCTAATTGACACTTTGGTAGCAGATCCTTTCAACTTGAAAGCTGACAAGGAAGACAAGAGTCTCGATGACATCCAAAGACAGTGGCAAATTAACATATCAGTGCACTGTCCTTTGTCGATTTCATGAGGATGAAACTTTTGTGCCTTTGCCGGGTTCCGAAAATGTTCAGTATGCCTTAATGCTGAAAGGCTATATCTGTAATAATTGCTGGACCGTGTCATCATCGATCGAATGTACTACTGAGCTTGTTTCTTTTGTGTAGCCATTCTGAGCATTAGCTGCTCCAGCTTTATTATAGCATGCAGCATATTTCACATTGCGATGGGACAGGATACTCAATTTCAAGGATATCGAGCCTTTTTTCGATGTGTTCAATATGTGCCATCTCAGTTTTCGACATTGAAACAGGTTTTTTCGCTAGTGTTCTGAAAGAATCAGAGGCTTTCATAGTTATAATGCCAAGATGATTCTTGGAGATGGCCGTTCTTAACGGTGTTGCGTTTCGATAAACGTGCATTGGACAAGGTTCAAGGTATATAGTCTTGGGCCCATCTCTTCAGTGCTTATGAACTTGACACGACGATAAAATCGTTGGGGGGGGGAACTTGTTGTTTCTGAACCAAACATAGAAATATAGGATAGTTCCGTCAATTGAAATGATGGCCTGTCAAGATCGCACATTGCAAGCACTCTTCGAGAAATAGCATCCCACACAATTATACATATGATATTAATTAATGACCATTGGAAACCCGAATTAATGGCATCCATCCTCCTGTCATAAATACGAGTATAGAAAGCAACTGTAGCACAAATGCAACCATCTAAGAATAGTCCTTGGGGTAGTAGCAAGCGTCACTGTTCATTTTGGCCACTAGACGATTCTTGTTGTTGCTCTTGTTGTCAAGGCTTTTTCCCCTTTCCCTCTCTTTCTCTCTCTCTCTCATTGAAATTCAGTTATTATAGATCAGGATAGCTTTTGCCCCGCTGATTTCCCTCTTCCTGCTTTCTCCTCTCTCTTCCAGCAACACCCCCTTATAACATTTTTGCATAACCTTTATTAAGTTATCAAGTAAACAACTCCTTAATTTCTTCCTTTTCTTTCTCTTAAACACACACACACACACACACAACATCTATCATGGATCAGTCTCCAAATACTACATTACCAGAGATAAACATGCTAAATCAAGATGATTGGGATTTCCTTTCTAAACCACCGCCAGCTACAGATAAAGAAGAACAGCAGCAGCAGCAGCAGCAGCAGCCATCCAAAGATACCCAACCAGCATCGACACCAGACTCTGAATCCAAGACCACAGGGCTCACTCGAGCACTGTCATTACCAAGGCAGCTCAACAAGACAGCCGATAACAGCACCAATGTAAAAGAAGACAGCATACGCACAGAAGTAATCAACATTGCCACAGCAAATCCATCTCACTTATTTTGGTAAATGGGTAAAAAGCTTCAGCAGAAAGGAGTAAACAACAAAAGCATGTTTTTGTAGCAGTGTATTAATCTTATTGCACGCTTTTATAGGGTGCCTGCTTCTCAACATCCAGAAATTGCACCAGCAGAATTTGAAAAGTATGTGGATGCGCATGGCTTGATGATACGGAAAAAGAGCGTTAAACGTAGACAATCTGTGCTGTCTGTGTATTTTACAGCAAGCGATCATCAAAAATTAATGGAGGAATGTGATACAGCAGAAGCTGAGAAGGATCGACAAGCAGCTCTCAGTGCGCTGGAGAGCAAATACCACGCACACAAGCAGTCGAGTGAGTCAGAAGAAGAAGAAGAAGAAGAAGACACAAAGAAGCGAAAGACGATGCTGCGTAGAAGTGTGAGTCTACACTTGCCAACCACAGGGGGTATGCTCAACACACACACAGGCATCAGATTTACTAAAGAAAATGCTGTAGAGTATCCTAGAAATGTGCCTGATTTACTGGTATTTGATAGAAATTCATCGCCCTTGGATGAATCCAGAGCACTTGTGCCCAAAGGAGATCGGCCTCTACTAAGAAGAGGAGCTCGCACCAATTTTAAACGGAATTCGTCACTGACTGCACCACAACGAAATCGAAAAAGTGAATCAGACAGTATAGATTCGTTGAGACGTCTGGAGGAGGATAGCAATATTGTGCGATCCACATCGGCTGAAGGGATCACACTCTCTGATGCGCTTGGCGAGGAGACATTGACCACGACAGGAGCAGTGCTGCTGATGGAGGAGCCCTCACCAATGCTTTCGCCTGTGGCAGAGAATGAGGAAGTAAGAGATTTATGCATTGCCACCAGAGAGGAAACATCACTTGCATCTCCTTCACCGCCTGCGCCTGTCGTTATGGCTAGATCCGTTTCAACATCTACAGCATCGTCTAATCAGAGCCGAAAAAGCACATGGTCATGGGCATTCTGGTCTGACGAGAAATCCTCTAAAAAGAACAACAAGATTGATCCTAATGCTACTACTGCAACAAGCACAGCTATTACAGAAGATGACAAAACAGCAGACACCACTACCACTGCCACGACAACACCAACACAAGGCAACAACAACAACAACAAACGATTCACACTCTCGTCGCTATTCTCGAGAAAATCAAAATCCAACAACAACAGCCAGAGCAGCGCTCCATATACCACTAATTTTGATTTGCTCCTGGAAGAACAAAAGAAAGCACCCAAAGACTTTCAACTAAACCGCATGCACATGACTCGACTACCACTTCATGTAGAAAGAGCCGTTTACAAACTTTCGCATGTCAAGCTAGCAAATCCCAGAAGACCACTGCATGAACAGGTGCTGATTTCAAATCAAATGTTTTGGTATCTATCCGTGATTGCAACCAACGCACCACATCCTGCATCCTCAGCATACGACATGTCGTCAGAAGAGCAAACCCAAAAGAAGGCGCCTAGAAAAAGACTCGTCAAGAAGCAAAAGCAGAGACCTGTATCGGCACCTCAGCAACCGCAACACCATCATCCACATCAGCATCGACAACAAGCACCAGCACCAGCACCTTCATCCAACAAAAAGCGAACACACAGCCATTCAGTCAACAGCAATTCCAAGGGAAATACGCCCATGTTCATGGCAAATCCTCGCACGGCCACAAATGAATCAACTGGATTTGTGGTGCCTGAAAACTACCTGAATCCCAAACAGCAGCAACAACAACAGGAGCAAATTCAGCAGCAGCAACAGAAAAAGAAGCCAGCATTGGGAAACAACACGGCAAAAAAGGTGCCATTGTATCATAAGCAACAACAAGGTAGTGATAGCTCTTCTTCGGACGACGACGATGATGATGATGATGCGGATAGTGACGATGAAGAACATAGACAAGGTGCGATGGCTGAAAAGATTATTATATCGCACAGTGAAAAGGAGGACGAACTACCACTCGCCATGTACAAGTCAAATGGCTATAACAAGAAAATAAAATAAAAAAGGAAGCTTTGTTTATTACATACATACAACAGCCTTGTGAAGAAAAATACACTGTCATGGATAGCAATGGAACTTGTTAGCTTCCAAGTTGCTGTTGTTGCAACAGTTGCTGCTGTCTCCAGTGCATCTGTTTTGTGTATTCATAAATGCAAATAGCACCACTGACATGTACATTCAACGATCTGGTGATGCCGTACTGTGGAATCTCGATGGTAACATCCAGCATCTGCAATAAATCAGCAGGCACGCCTTGTCTCTCCTTGCCCAGCAGCAGGACACATTTCTCTGGGAACTCATATTCACCCAACGTAGCGCTGGTAGTCGTTTGCTCCAAACCACACAACGTATAGCCTTCCTCCTTTTTGGATTGCAAATAGGCAGCCACATCAGGTTCAGCGACTTCAATCATGGGCATCCAGCGTTCAGACGACACACTGATGCTAGTGAACCCAATGTCTTCCTTGATCTTGAGGGTAGGCACCACTAACTGCGAGGCGTTAAAGATTTCACAGGTACGGCACAGACCAGCCAAGTTGGGTAATCGATCAATCAAACTAGCCACCACAATCAAGTCATTGGAGCGACGGTTTTTTTTGTGAAGGTTCTTGGTCAAATCCATATCTGTCTCCAACATCATTTCCCAAGGCATAATTTTCTTTTGATAGACATCGTCCGCTGTGCTGCTTGCAGTGGCTTCAGCCTGTGCGTTTTCGATTTCTTCCTCAATGCCAATCATTTCAGAGGGATCAGCAGACGTGTAGTATTCTTTGCGAGCAGGGTTCTCGAATGGACAGCGAGGTGGTGCCTGAGCATTGAGACGAATGAACGCCTTGGAGCCAATCTTTTCATTATCAATGACCTGGAATTCAGTCATCATTTGGCGAAATATAAATTCCACATTGTAGTCTTGGATGGGATCAAACTTTGACATGTAGAACTGATTCTGGATCTTGTCAAAAAACTTGATACAGTCAGTGTAGGTCTCCATAAAAGTGTTGAGCGATTTGACGTATTTGTTGTCTTCCAATTGCTGGCCAAATCCTCTGGCAATGCAGCTGTTGTAGTTGCGTCTCCACGAACAGAAGGAAAACAAACGGACGGTAAAGTGGTTGGTGATGAGCCAGGGGATTAAACGCACAAAGACAGTGTCAAAGTAGCCTTGAATCGCGTCTTCTGGCAAAACATCGCAGAGTGAGAATGTCACCGTAATCAAGGAAATCACGAAATTGGGCTTGTGGTTAGGGTCAGCAATCTTGTCAAAAAGAGTGGACAGCAACTGAGGGTAGCGACGCATAATACGCACCAGCGCCCATTCGACGTAACAACGGACAGAGGCCACAGTCTCCTTGCGCATCAACTCAAAGATGATATCCAGGTAGTGTTGCAATTTGGCTTCTTGAGCGAAATCGACAATCAGTAAAAGCGAACAACACACACGCAGCTATATATATATATATATATACACATGAGTGCTTGCATAGTATATGTTGTGTATGCTCCACTTACCTTGATTCTATGCTCTATTGTTGATGTGTAGGTGAATTCAAACAGAACCTCATCATTCATCAACTGCAGTAACTGATCTAACAGTAAGTTGGCAAACTCCTTGTGTTGCTTGTTGTCAATATCCAATCGCAGCAGAATATCGTTCATGTCAACACGAACGAGGTAGTCGTTTTGATTCAACATGGTCTCTGCAGTTCTAACAGAGTGAGGGAGATCAGAGTCAAGTAAGAGCAAATCATACCATCTTTGTTCTTACCCTTCAGCTTCTAAAATTTCTGCTGGCGTTGCTAATTTGGTGGTCAAGGCAGCCTCAATCTTTTGATCATCTCTGTCTCTCAAGGGACCAAATACGAGCAATTTGGCCACTTCAGGCACGTACTGAATGAGTGATTGGTTGGACTCTTCAGTCATTGAGGACCAGTATTGATGCAACAAGTGTGAGGTCTGTGCCATGATGAAGGGTTTGAGTTGGCCTGTTTCAATTACCATGTTCAAAGCCTTTTTCATAGGGCCATCTTGTTGATTCAGTTCTGGTACAGAGAGTAGCGCTGGCTGGAAAATGACATCAACGAAAGCTTTGATCATCAGAGGGTACGTCTTGGATTGAAAGGCGTTTTCCTTCATCAGTGCAATAGCATGATCCACACAGCGTTCAACTGTGTCTGGTGTTTTCTCCCAAGGGAAGGCTAACAGGGGGCCAAAACTACGGATGATGGCTTCACCACACAATTCAGATGAGTTTTCGAGTTGTTCAACAGCTTCCTCATAGAGTGAAATGGGGTCAAAGAACTCCTTGTCGTGATGGCCATTGTCTTTGAGCTAAATGTTTGGTAGTTGGCAAGTATGCTCTATGGAGACAAATACCGTCTCTTACCTTGATGGCATATTGGATGATGGTCTCTACGCATTCCCATTTGCTTTTGATCAGTCTAGATATGCAATCACCCCACGTTCTAGTTGGAAAAACGTCAGTCATTACTTCAATGCAACACAATCCACAAACTATACCTCTCACGCAATGCCTCTTGTGTGCGCTTCATGGAAAGACCATAGACTAATGTGACAAGAGCGTCATTGCAGTCAAAGTCGGTGATGTCAAAGAGAGTAGCAGCTTTGTATACAATTCTCAGGACGCTGATGTAGGTTGGCTTTGACATTTCATGATTGACATTCAGGGCTGAATCACAAGAATGGTTAGTATTCGCATTAGTTTTATGCTAGCAAGCTGTATCATTTACTTGTAGGACGATATTTCAGCAAATCAAGACAGGTGTCATGGTGCTGCTTGATTAATTCAATGCGCTCTGTCTCTTCTAGCGTCTCGCTACCCAGAAGAATCTTTTCACAGAGTGAAATGTACAGGGCCATAACATCATCATCTAGTGGATGACAATAAGAGATGCATACTTGACCAAATCGTTATTCATGGCTTACCGACAGGCTCTTCCTCTTCTTTGTTCAGATATCTGTCATCCATTCGCTTCAATAGTCTTGCAGTATCTTGCTTGTTGATGCCAATAGCTTGCAAGAAATCAATCTCCTTTACAAAACTAGAGCTAAAGTTCTCCCATAAGGCATTGAGCAATGTCAATAATCTACCAAATTTCACTTGATCACTACCATATGTTAGTTTCAGCTATGGATTGTTTGCATTTTCAAGACATTTACCATTCAGGGTCCTGCAAGTTGGCAGAGACTTCAGAGAGAAGATGTGTCACCAAGTCAGTGTCCAATGCACAGTCTTGCGTGGACACAACAAATACAGATGTGCGCGCCAACACGTTGGCTTGTGTGCGTAACACAGCTTCAGGGATGTCATTAGACTTGAGGTCATAGATGTAGGTCTTGATGCGATCTCTCAATCCATTCAGTACACTGTTCATAGACTATTTTCATGCGGTGAGTTTCGCTTGTATCCCAGTCCAGGGCAGTGCTGCAAGTCGTACCTGATCCTTGGAAATCTTGTGTTCTAGCCAATGTCTGATCAGCTTGAATTCAGTCGAGTTTGTCTTGACGGGGTATTCATTGACCAGTGAGGAAATAGTTCTAAAAACTCTTAGTCCATCACGCGACCACAAGTATCCATACTAGCATCGCTTACTTGGCTATATCCGAAAAGGACAGTGTGGCTGTATTCCCAAGTCGAGCAACAGCTGCAATGCCTAATTTACGCACAAACTGCTTTGTTGCAGGAATGCTACAAAAGGATCAGTATAACACAATTTCATCCAGAGTATTCTGCTCACTTGAAATTCCTATGACGATCCACCAACACTCGCAGCGACTTGAGTTCTTCAGGTCCCCATGCATCGGTAGGCTGTGCTTCAGCCAACGCTTCCATGGTGTACAAGATAGGAACATAGCTGCTCACGACATGTGAGATATGATGAATCAACTGTCTCAAAAACTGAATCTTTTCTTGCTTGTCTTGAATGGCATTGATTAGATGCAGCATGAAAGATCTGAAATGCTCGCCAAAGGGGCTCACCATGGTGCCCTGTGTAGGCACTTGGAAGAGACCTGTGTTATCGACTGTCTTGAAGAGAGCACCAAACATAAAGGCCTGCTGCACACCCAACTGATTCAGCACAACGGGATCCTGTCTAGAAAAGATAAACTCGAGCAAACACTTTTTCACCGAGGCAATGTCGTTCTGAAAACCGCGATGCAGCAATAGCACCCACCATGACGCATCCAAGAAGTTGGCCTTGACCAACGTCTCAAATCGGGGCAGCACAGGGTCGACGAGATGAATTACACTTTCATGCATAATGTCGTAGAGCAAGAACCAGTCATCCCAATGTTCGGCGTAGGCCTGTGATTGAGCTGAATCCCATGTAAAATAAGGTGTCCATGCTGCAGTTGCGGGAATGGCACAGGGATACTTGTCGCTGAAATCAATGATGCGCTTCAAGATGTAGGTCGAATATTTTCTGGCCAGCGAGTCGTTGCTGCGAAGGCCGCTCTGCAAAATATGAAAGAAATCCACATCAAACCGAAGATCCTTGTGTACCGCGGGCTCGTCTGTCGCATCGTTCAATCCGAAATAAAAGTCAAAAAATCTGGCAATCAGCCCATAAATCTCTAGACGCAACAAGTTGGTGGCTGGAAGGCCAAAAATGCCAAGCGTGCGTTTCCATAGCAACTAAATTATGAGGGGATCAGTCGATCTGTCATGTAGCCTTAATCAAGCTATAGACCGTACCTGGCACCAATTCACTTGCTTTTCCAGGTCCACTTGCTGAGCACTGTTCTGCTGCCAACGGAGCAAGTTGGGCAATAGGTTATGCGCCAATTTGTTGCGAATTGTGGGATCAGTGCAAGGGATCATGCCCACAGCGACCGAAAAGATCAGATCCATCCACTGCTCCAGATTCGAGTGCGAGCCATGCTCCTTTAACAAGGCCAAAATCTCTTGGTTGTCATTGACATCTCGGACAAACAAGTTGAGCGTCTCCAAACAGCATTCGAGATCCAATGGCTGACTTGATGTGTTGCTGGTGTGCTGTTGCATAATGACACGATCCCATAATGCACGGCCCTCGGTAGTCAAGCTTGTCTCGATGAATTCCAATGGCTTGAGATCGACAAAATCCGGCTCTGCTTCCATAGCGGCTATCAATTGAGACAGCATGGTGACCAATGTGGTTTGACCAAAGCACTCTTGCGTATCGTACAAGATCATGGAACGACTCATCAAGAAAGACACAGCCTTTTCCAATAACCCCACACTCTCTGTAGCCACCATCGAGTCCTGCGAAAAGCTGGCTTGCATCCAAGGCTGTAGATACTGCTGAATACAAGCTTTCTCTTTCTCTGCATTGTTCAATCGCATCATATGAGCCTTGAAGATGGGCAGCAAAATCTGCAGAGTGCCAAAGCGAGCTTTTTCGTCTGTCGCATGAGTGTACTGCTGATCTAGCTGCTGCAAAAAGTGGACAAGCTGATCATTCTCGGCATTGTCGATCAAAAGAGCCTGGAATGGGACCGAAGCAAAATCCATCATGGTCGTCTTTTGTGCAAAATGTGAGATGAAAAAGATTTTTCTATTGCAAACTTGATGAAATGTTTAATTTACTTTTCTGATTTGATGTCCCGCATTTTGAAAGGTGTGTGCTGTGGATGTTGTGCAGCGTCAATGGCATGTAAGCCTTGGATCCGTGCAGATGCAATGCGAGCAGAGTGTATTTTATTCATATAAATAGAGGTATACAGAGAGAGTGTGTGAAATGATGTGTATGATGAAAATGTCAAAGCATGGTGCTGGATCGAATTCTCTTGGGAGGAAGCACAAGGAATGAGCTCAGTTGTGGCCGTCCTTCACCTTTGGCTGCCGATGGTTTTCGCTTCTTTGCTTGGAATTCTAATGCTAGTGAGGAATACTTGTGGTGCACATCATTAGCATCAACCCATTGTCGCTTGACAAGATCAAACGATCCCTTTTTCAGAGACTTCCTTTGGCTGCTACTACAGCCCACCTCGTCCTCGTCTGATGGCTCGTCCTCAGAATGAATTTCCATGCGTTGTGATAGCACCCATGTTTCCTCAGGTGTGCTATATGCTTTACAGTCCAGTCGAGGCTTCAACAAAGCCATGAAATGATCCCAGCAGCTCTTGTCCCATTCTACTCGGTATTGCTTCAGATTTCCTTCGGGTATCGCTTTGACCGCTGTCAAACGTACAATGTCACTTGGCCTATCCGCATTTCCGCGGCGGGGACTCGATCGAAAGTAATCGTCTACGGCTGTTTGCCGCTGAGGGGAGGCATTGGATGGCTGTGAGCTTGATTGCAAAAGGATGGGAGAGCGACTTGCTGTTCGTCGACGCATACGGTTTGCCATGAATGCAGGAAATAACAACGAGGTGAATCGCTTTAGCAGATATTCGGCAGGCCATTTAAAAGTATGCTGTGCAAAGCTGGCCAGATTCTGCCAATCTGGCTCATGAAAGGTATCGAGGTTGTCTTTGAGGTCTCTGGCTGCTTTCACTATGGACGGATCGTTCTTTTCAATGTTGGTGAGGGGATGAATAAAGTCGAGTACAATTGAAAAGTCTGGGAACTTTGGGTCCAACACGACGCCAGTGTGTTTTCTAAGCATATTCTTTGTACTGTTGTGCTGCAATTCATAGGTCAAGTCGTCAAACAGATGTTGTACACATTCGTCATCCAAAGGCGCTCTACCAGCTATTTGAATAGCATCAAATAAGCCTCTATGAAATTGGTATTTCGCTAGCTGTGCTGCAACATGGATCCCAATCCCTTTGGTGCCTTTGGTGTCATAATCTGAACCATGTAAGAGTGCAATCAATATCAGGTCAGATCTGTCCAAAGAGGTGCTATCGCAAATCCAAGTCATGTCGTACACTGGCACTGCTTCATAGCGTTTAGTTGGCCACTGACGGATCACACGACGAGCACCAAACAGAAACACATCGGAATCACCCGTGTAGACAGCATCCACAAATCCCAATCGCTGCAAAAGAGCGCACTCTGCTTCTGCCTCGCCATAAGCATGCCAAAGCGAGAAGCGAAAGAACTTTATCATGCGTATGAGATTGGTGCGAAAAGCTGTCTCCAGAGGTTTGGTATTGATAAATTTGTTGCGCTTGTAGTCTGGTCTGGAAGGTCCATCAAACACAAACACAGGTCGAATGCCAAGCTCGTACAGTTTGTTGAATCGAAAGAAGAGCGCTCTAATCTCGCTGTGGCTATAGGTAATGTGTCGAATATAACAATCAATATAAAGAGAAGGCCGATGTGTGTATGTATGTGCATCATATACGTTACTCGCCTACGACACTTGATCTTGACTGGAAAGCCCACAACGCAACATCAATTGCCACCCTTAGACCAGTACCTCGCTTCTGATGCGTTTCGTGTGATAGTTCTTCTAGAGTAAGCTTCTTCTCCGCAGCACTCAAAATGGCCCAGAGCTTATAAATGCCCATGATCAAGTGAGCGAAGAGGGTGAAAAAAGCACTGCTCTGTTTTCGTAGCACCTGTCCCTTTCTCTGACCAAGGATAAACCCCGAATATATTGAGAATTGGTGTTGTATAGCACTGTTCTTTTTCTTTTTCGTTTCTGTACAAAACACCACTATACCCATTCAACTTGCATCATTATGGTAAAAAAAAACAACAGCCGAGCTAGTAGGCGATCATCGTATTCATCATTTCTTCATATAGACAATCGACGTGGATGAAACATTAAAACGCATCTCTGGCAAGAAAGGAGTCAAGGCAGTAGTCATTTTGAATAACGAAGGTCAAGCGATTCGATCTACCATGGACCACGACATGACAAAGCAATATGGACAGCTGATATCATCTCTTGTTCAGCAAACACGAACTACTGTAGCCACTTTGGATGATCAGGTATACATGTCAGACAAAGATTTATACTACATTTATTAAACAGGATATACAGAATGAATTAACTTTTATGAGAGTGCGAACCAAGAAGCATGAAATTATGATTGCTCCTGGTAAGATGTGCTGGATCAAATTTGGCTTTGAGCAAAACTAACGCCCCTATTTAGATCACGAATACTTGTTGATTGTAGTCCAAAATCCAGCAGAAGTAATGCAACAATAATGGACCCATCAAGCAGCATTGACCGCAGGCTCAGTTTTAGCCAGTTCAAACGACTTGACATCATCCTTGTGCTTACTACCTTCCAAATGTCGCTTCAATAAATACGTGTTTGTAAACTTGAATTGGCAATCTGCAAATGGGCATTCCAGCTTTTTGTTCATGTTGGCGTAGTGGTTGTAGCCTGTGAGTTGTTGAGCGATTGATTTCTTGGGTCGAGGTGATGCGGATACAGATCGTGATTTCTGTTGCAAAAGGATGAGATGCTGACCTTAAGGCGACATGGGACTTACTGATACTTACCGGTGTGTGAGATTCTTTGTGCCGTTCCAGCATAGATTTGTACGGGAATCCTTTCTCGCAAACGTCGCATTTGAATCGGGTATCTTGTTCATGTACCAATGCCACATGGGTCCTATAGCTTCGTTTCTGTACACATGACAATAAGTCGTCCTTGTTGCGATGCCAACCTGTTCCCTTCCACCACTTACATTTTGCAACACGGATCCACAATCCGGCCATTCGCATTTGATGGCCGTTTCGTTTGTATGTTTCTCTTTGATGTGAACTCGTAAATTGGATGACTTGGTATATACCTTGTCGCATACCGAGCAGATGAATGGATGATCGCTTTGAACATGCTTTCGTAAATCAGACCACTTTTTGAATGACTGTTGACAGGTGCTACAATCGTACAAGATGGGATCTACATGATGCATGTGTAAGTACAGTCTTCTTTGATGTCTGTTTCTTGGCTTGACATACTCTCATGCACTCTGCTGATGTGCTTCTCCAATGCTGGCAATGAATCAAATGCTGCTGAACATTCACCACACACATGTGTGCCTTTCTCATGAGACGCTCTATGCCATCTCAATTGAAAACGTTTTGGGAATTCTGCTGTACATCCTGGGTAATCACACTAATCAAGAATGAGTGTACATGAGCTAGAAGTGCATGGCATGGATCTTACCTTGACATTGCGAGAGACATGTCCCTTTTCATGGCGCTGTAAATGCTGCCTTGTGGCAAACGACGCTGTACAGTTTTGAAACGAACAATGGAAATCCTTGGTGTGTGAATGTGATTTCAAATGCACTGCCAAATGACTGGATCGAAAATAAGCTTTATCGCAGCCAGCAAAATTGCATATAAAAGGTCGCTATAGTTTGCTTTGATTGTTGAGTCTTGGTCCACTGGTTTCGTATCAGCCATGATCTTACCTCGCCTGTATGAGAACGCTCATGCTCTGCCACTTTGCTCGGTTTTCTATAGGTCTTGTCGCAGTAATGACATTGGTAATCCACCCTCCTCTTCTTGTTACTACTACTGCTATCAGACATTTGTACAGAAAAAATTTTATCCAAGAGAAGAAACGTCTGAAAGTGGAGAGTGTCGCACCAAAGCCAAAAAATAAAATAAAAAAGGTAAAACAGGACGGAACATTTGTCTCTAATTGGCACAAATTCCAAGCTGGTGATGTTATGTCAATGATCTCTATGAATGATAGATATATATGAGCGCCTCTGGAGTGTGCATTGCTGCCATTATATATTGTGCTATCCTCTCTATATTCTAAACCATGAGCAGTGTATAATCACAAGAGAGCATGTCTTGTTGTGAATGTTGCTTTCAACTCAAATGTCGACCAAGTTCACCACCGCATGTAGCATGAATCTCTTTTACAGGCTTGTCTTTGAATCAAAATACGAATGATAGCTTTCAAATTTGATCAATTTCGGCCATTGAGCTAACAATACTCAATATGTGGCATTCGCAGGTCTCGGTCTGTCAATGAATGCCTTTCAAGACGACCCTAGTGGCGTCTCCTCTATGTTTTGCAAGGATCCACACTTTTACTTTGGATCGACAAGGACCTGCCACCTTGGTCCCTCTCACTAAAATACTGTAAACTGCATCAAACGTCCTACAAATGTACCCTTCTTGACTTTCTACCTGCATGTGGAAGCCGTCCATGAACATCTTAAAGCTTCAGATCGAACTTTTCTATGGTACGTTGCCTCTGTATTCATGAAAAAAACTCACATGCAGGCGTGTAGAGGATGAACATTGTCTTCTATCACTGAAATACATGCAAAACACAGCATGTTTTGAGTGGATTTGAACAGCAATTTCTCGCGCTAGGATCCGAATTAGACCGCCAGAATAAAGCCAAACAAGTGCTCTTGTATAGCACTTGCTTCCTGATACCATTGCTCAACTTTTTTGAGATTATCGAAAATCGACTCCAAACCATGAGGGATGCCTCATGATTTTCATCGAAGATTAAACGATTGCGTTTTTAAGCTAAAAAATAAAGACTTTTACTATAGCATGCATTAAACTAAAATGTTTCCCTTGATCCAAGGTAACCTCGGGATCTCTGTTTGTGAGACCTTTATATGTAACATCTCTGCATTTTTGCCCAACACCTCATTTCATAATTTTGAGCATTACTCACTAAGCTTGTTCATGACGCTTGCTTTAACGAGATTCATTGAATGCGCTTTGAAAGTACTCTATAAATGCATTAAAAAGCATGGGAGGATTATCACAACTTGCATAGTAGAATCTGGCAAAATAGGTCGAATCGAGCTCAAAATTTTTGAAAAGCAACAAATCAAGACAAAATGGTAAGCGGGCATTTAACCAATCTTTGGCTGTAAAATTGTCTTTTTTGGAAGACAATCGATGCTTCTGTATCTATCAAGGGTGTTGCGGATTGAAAAACACTATCGCTTCTTGGTCTGGCATAGCACCAGAGTATTTGAAAACCTAGATTTTTGTATCGAAATACTAAACGTGCTTAGCAACTATAGATTTATTAGGTTGTGATTTCCACGGATGAATTTGCACATTGATCGATGTATAAAATTAATGTAATGGAGTCGTTCTATGCAAAGAGTTCTAAAAAATGTGTATCTTTTTACAGCCGATCGCTCCAAATATCACAGCAACGTGCAATAGGCGCAATGGTCACCGCTGGGCTCAACCCAATTACATGTTGTTCGTTTCTGATCCAAGAGAAATAACCTGCGTTCCTCTTTCAGCCTCTCAATTTCGCTTCTACACGCCTCTCGGATGCTCTGCTCATCGATTTCATCAAAGCTTTTATGCAAATCTCCATGAGCCAGCCCATCTCGAGCCGATTTATGGTGGTGTCGTGTCCTTGTTGTTGCCGCGGCCATCATGATCCTTTTCATCACTCTTGATTGCGTTGTAAACAAATCCCCCCTTCTGCGTATGATTTTGGGTGCAGATGTGATAGTATCCAAAAACTGAACAGGTAAATCCACAGTCTTTAGTTCAAGCTGCATGCCATATTGCAATTGCATATAGTGAAATTCGTAGAATATGTTACTAGCAAAGCAGCAAGCGTTGAGTCTAACATGTCTTTCGTCTCTGAGCAAGCGAAATGACATGCTGGCATCTTGTTGTGCATTGTGTTTGTAGAGCGAGAATGAAGGAAGCGGTTCATGCGGATGTGAATGTTCTGTTTGTTGTATTTTTAGGTAAATAAAAGCGTCTCGTCGATCAATTCCTCATGATTTACCAATATAAACTCCAGGAGCAATGGGTGTTAGAAATCCGTCCAACTCTTGTTGCTGATCTCCAATCAAGCCGAAACAGGTTTCAATTTCTAACTTATCGTCGTTTTGAAAGAACTGATAGTAGTCTACATGGTGCTCATGGATGTCAAATGCATTGAGCAGGTGCTTGTTGAGCTGATTCAGAGTGATGGCTGGTGACACTAAAACATCCCTTGAGCAATCTTGGTTTTCTACATGAACAATAATAGCCTGAAATGTGTGCTGCTGCTGTTGCTTGTGGCTGGCTGTCATGTTTACAAGAAAGCAACAGAAGCAAAAGAAGAAGAAAGTAAGAAAGAGAAAATGAAAAAAGGGAGGATATTTACTCTTTCAATTTGAATATATACATTTATATTCACATTTTGTCGATATTTTTACTAGACACAATCATGTCTTTTAAAGAAACAAGAGCCAACTAGATTTGGATATATTTATTCGAGATTCCCTTTTTGATACATGGATAGGAAAAAATATTAGACGCCGGTTCTTTTAAACATTGAGGGTAGTATGTGCTCTATTCAGATACGACATGAATCAACTATTAGGCCATTCAATTTGCAGGCTATTGCGCTCATTGTTATGCTTGGATCAACAATGAACGAGATGTCAAATCAAACGGCTCGCACCATACAAAGCTGAGTCTCCTGTGTCCAGCATTTAGTCGACCTTTTTTCAGATGTGTCCATCCCCCTTTTTCTACATCACAAATGGTTCTATGGAAGAAAGAAGGAAAGGGGGGCGCTGTTTGTACGGCAATTGCCTATTAGATGGAAAACCTATATGGAAAAAGTGCTACGCTTTGCTTCCAATCAGTGTGTTCAAACTGTTTCAATGACAGCAGAGCAATGATCGACATTGCAACAATCAGATGTGTACCGTGGAAGCCGTAGACTTCAGCTGCGGGTACATGCAAATGATCCAGTCCTAGGCCAAGTAGATCTGTCGTAGAAAAATGACGCTTATTCATGTACAAAATCGCTGTAAGCAGCCTTAGGCTCATTATGCAACATGGCCAACAAGGCTATTTGGATTAGTGCCACTCAAGCATTACATGATGGCAACGTACATTACGTCAGCTCAAATTTATGGGGATACACACAACCTAAATCAAGTAATTCAACATTATCTGGTAACAAGCTATAAAAAAATGTATCGACAATTTGTTCTATTCTTCTTTTTCTGTTCCTTCCACTCTACTTTTATATCAATCGACTAATATACAATCATGAGTAGCTATCTATGGAAAAAGAAGGTCCAAGAACCCGAAGTTCAATTGCCTGAAAGAGATGCTAGAGTGCTGGAAAAGTACACGCACAAGATGAAAAGATTTGATGAGATGGTCAAGGTGTGCTGCTGCTGGATTGGTTACGATGTGCTGCTGGGTAAGTGATGTGTTTTGCTTTGCGATGGAGTCAGTCGGGAGGCTCATCATCATGCAATAGAATTCATCCCCATCTTTGGTAAAGTGATATCTTTGTACTTTGCGCTTTCTTTGTATCGATTAGCGTGTCAATGCGATCTGCCGAGATCAATAAAGCGCCGCATGTTGTATCATGTCAGCATTGATTTTCTGGTAAGCCTATCACTGATATAATCATTGCATGCGTACTGAATAAGCCCAAAAGCTTGGCTTGATACCCATTCTAGGCATTCTCTTGGATATGTTGTACAGAGCCCACAGCAAAAATGCTCGCATATTACGAAGATTCCTGTACGAAAGAGCCCGACAAGGTGCTATTAAAGCAGAATCAGCGGCATTGGATGTAGGAAAAGAGCATGAGCACAATCATTTATCGGATCCAACTAGTGTTTTGATGGAGAAAGATCGACAAAATCAGTTATCCAAAACAAAGTAAATAAATGCATTGCGAGTAGTTTTGTAAATGTTCAATGTACGCTTGTCGTCATGTAGTGTTGCTATCAACTGCCTGTATTCGTGTTAAATCTTCAGCACAGTTTGGCTGTGGCTACGGCTGTGGCTGTGGCTGTGGCTGGCTGTTGGTATTATATTGTCTATGAGGTTATGATTGTTAGCATTGGTTTGATCTATTAGAAATGGTGTAGCATGGAATGAGAGAATGATGATGCCTCCAGAGACATATTGTTCACGCTCCGAACACGCTGCCGATCGAGCATTTAAAGACAACAGGATTACAAAACTTTTTCCTTGTAAATACAATAAAGCATCATATTATGCAGTCAATTGACGAGATAGCCCACGTAAGCCTAGAGCTCTAATACAATGCTGAATGTTACTTATTGGCAGCACATAAAGATTATATCATCGCATTTGTCCATCTTTGAAGATACCAGTACCCGAGAGCGCCCTGCCAAGCGAAAAGCCATGGAGGCCGTCAAGAGAGAAATACTACAGCTCAAGGGCAGAGACGATGCATCAACAGCAGCCATCGCAATACTCAAGAACCAGCGAGACGCACTGTTCTTATGTAGTAACAGCGCAATTGAGAGTGTCCGAGAGCAAACAGCGGACACCTTCAAAAGGTAATCCAGACAATACTGATGATTCATTCTACTCATCCACAAGAGATCAGTCTACTCGATAGGTGTGAAAAAGGAGCAATCCCGAACTCGATAGTAGACAGCCTACTTCAACATGCACTGAAGCGCCTAAAAGTAGAAACAACCGAAGAAGTGCGAGATTTATGGATGTTATTGTGTGCGACATTGCTTGGCAAATTGACGCCTGGAAAGATACACGTCAAGACAGGCGAATTGTTTATGGATATCATGGAGGTTGCTGGCAACGACCCGTTTTCCGAGATACAAAAGCAATGTGCCATTCTGATTATTCTGTATGCCAAGGATCAGCCCAAGTCGGTGGATTATGCCTGCGAAAAGATGGTGAGACTGATCATGCCCATGTTATTACACAAACATGCAGCAGTGAGAGTCAAAGGAATCAAGGTAATAGTGATGCAAATATGCCAGTGGATAATGTATTGAACATGCATTACAGGCCATGGAAGCTGTGCTTATTGCATCGCCCAAGGGATTACATTTGTTATTTGAGTACAACGAACAGTTGGACAGCCAGCCTGTGGTACCCTCGTTGATCTTCGACAATTCAGCCCTTGTAAGAGACAACTTGTTTATTGTGCTGGGCTGTTTGCTGTGTAGCTGGAATCCTCGCGACAGATATCAGTATGGAGACCGCATTTTACCTATTATATTGTCAGGCACATTAGACGATCTTCCAAGTGTGCAATCTACATGCAGAGAAAGTCTATCCAACGTGGGGAGAAGCTGTACTCAAGATTTACTCGATGCGGATATCATCAAGGAGATACCAACTGATGACAAGCAAATCATTACTATTGGTAAAAATCATATTCTCCAGTGAGTTGACAGTATACTGACGCTACTTTGGCATTCCCAGGCTTAAAGCATTTGGTGCACATGTGCTATGATCACAGTGTTGTGTACATGTTGCAAGGAATCACGGAATTCATCACGGTCAAGCAAGAGACAGGGCTCGATTCACTCAAGCTGTTTTTGGAGTATGCCTCCGCAGACGATCTGGTCAAATCAATCAAGAAAATTGTACACTACTTGTTCATTGCCTTTGCCAATCACACTGAATCTACAACTAAAGACAAAATATACGAGATATTGGATCTGATCCTTCAGCAACTACCATCACCAGAAATATATTTGGACGCATTATTGCCGCGACTCGAAAGTAAATCTTTGGCAGCAGAGACAAATGGTTACCCTGGCAATGTTACAGCTAGAGTTGTGCTGGCATTTTTGAAGCATTTTGTCAAGACGGTGACCGCAACTGATTCCATTCGAAAACGCATCCTTGCATCCATTAATAGACCTTATTTGTGTGAATATATAGACAAGGAAAAGCTGGATGATCTAAGATCAGACATTGCATAGAGTTAATCATCCAACAGAATAAAAATATCAGTAATGTGCTAAATTGTGTAAGAATTGAAATAGCAGTGTAAGGAGAGGCAGTATCATAGCCTTGTACTGGATATCTCAATGTTGGCCACTGAGAATTTGAGATCTCGGTTGCCTTCAAATCGAGCAGACAAATGTCATTATGACTGTGTAAAGCTTCGTAAGTGTTGAGGATACGTCAACAGCACGGCTGCGCATAATGGATCAACGACAGTTCTTTTCTCTGAGTTACTGCACCCAACTAATAATTAAAAACGGCAAATAATGTCGCCTCTGATATTGATTGTGTATTGCCCTGATTCGCATCGCTATGGAATGATATGTGAAATTGACGACCTGTTAAACAGCCTTGCCAACTTTGATGAAATACATGTGTAGTAAAATCACCATAGTATAATCACTGCTGTGCACGCTGTTAATTACCAAAACTTGTTGATCGAGCCTTACCTCTTTGCCATCCATCAGAGGCTCAAAGTTGCGCTGCACATCTTACCACTACGCAACAACAATAAAAAAGCCATACAAAATAAATGCAAAATAGGCTTGCCTCACTACATCATGCAATATACGAATCCATGATATTGTCACTCAATGCGATTTTCAACTCTGCACAAGTCTACTAGGGTTAGTGTGCGTTTATTTTGGATTTTTGGTCAGCTTTCCTATCAAAAGGACGTAAAAGATATGGCTTTGAGAAAATTAGAGCAGAAATGTACATTTAGATTACCAAAACTTTGTTACTTAATAGATCTAAGGCAGATCTATTG
>DF836437.1:0-19128 GCA_000950595.1 Mucor ambiguus
AAAATGTAGTATACCCTGAAGTTCTTTACAGAGAAACTACATAACCGAACATAAATTTCATCAGCCTCCAATTTTTATCTAATGTGTATAGTCCTCTACTATAATATTTTTGATTGATTATGTAAAAAAGCATTTAATTTGAACGAAACCCGCAGTGCGACGCCTTCATCGAGCGTATCGAGATCAAACAGCTAGTATATTAGTAAAAACCTGCGTCCGTAACATTAAAATATTCACCGTAAGCAGTTTCCAGTGACCAAGTGATGTGTTTAATTTGTAAAAGCTGATTTATCCTTTAAACGGGGGAATATTACTTATAAGTACAGAATTTACATTGAAATATACTTTATTTTGCGTCGCCTCGTCGTTATCGTTTTAGCCAAGGCTAGGTAAACTTTGTCTGTCATTATTTGGTAGCTTGTATTTGTTCATTTAATCAGTTACTTTGGAATTTTGAAAAAAAACATCGTAGTTTAATCTATTAACTCACACGAAATGGGTATGTTTTGACAAGCTGTCTAGATGCCGGTGTAAGTTTCTACCAAAAATGTCTTTTCTTTCTTTCTTTCTTCACTGCAATTTCAACCCTCTTATTGTCAAAGGCAGCTTTGTTTCAGTAATTGTTTTTTATCTAATATTGACATTTTTTTTCGGTTTCCATGACAGACAATAAAGCAAGATGTATAGGTGCAAAGTACCCCATTTATCAAGTGAAAAGCAAGCACGCTATCCATCATTTTAGGGCGCCGCTGTCAAAACAGATTGTGCTACACTGTTTTAAGGTTGATTTATGCTGCAGATCAATTCTTAGAGTTGCACACTGCAATTGCCGTAGCATTTATATGAGTTGGATGCCCTGGAAAGGAAATATCGAGACAGCAAGGATAACATGATGTCAAAAGAGACCCAAAATGTTTACAAATGATGGTGCTAGTGAATTCAATAGCCACAAAAGAAAGCCCCATTTTCTCAATCATTGCACCACTTTTCAGCAGATCTTCAAGTTCCGAATCGAGTTTTGTACCAACATTTGGCATAGTCAGATTATACGCTATGTTGTCTGTTAAGAAATGCGTAGATGGAGTCGATTTTACATTAGTATTTCAATAACATTGAAATAAAATGGCATCTAGATCTTGTATTTCTCAATAGATTTGTATGGGCATCTCGTAGCAATCAGGAGCACCATATCACAATGGATGGCTCCGCGCTTTAAACATTACGGCTGACATGAATTTATAATCATAATCAAATAACATCAACTGACATTTGAGCAACATACGCCATATGATGGCCCTAAATGACCATTCAAAGCCTGGTATTCATCTTCCAAATACATATTTCTATGTAAATAAAGAACAGTGCCCAAATTACACCATCTCGTGAAATCTCCTGACAATGGCTCAACTTGCCATCGGTTATTGAATGATTGTATCAAATGTTTCTCAATTTCTTTGGATTAATGTGGTCGTTTCTGTCAACTTTTGGGGAGTGAACTGGGCCCATTTTTGGTTTCTGGTTTGATGATATGATCAAGCATCCAAGATATCAGTGCTTGTTCTTCTTTTTTTTCATACATTATAGTCTCATCTTGTTTGATTTCATCAATCTTTTATTGGGGAATAAAAGTTTGTTCAAGGAGATTTTCAACATATAGATAGACATTCCACATCGCCAATCATATTAAGCATACATCATACAAACCCATCTATTTTTTAAGGTACAACAAACAGTTTCATAATACACAAGAAAGCCTAAAAAAATACTAACTGTATAGTAGCACATTTATCATTTAACATGGATCAAATCCAACAACAACAATCATTGCGTCCTTTGACCATCAAAAAGGGCTCTGTCGAAGTTTCTGTCCTTGTTTCTGCAAACATGTGGGGATTTGCTGAACAGCTGAAAGAAGAGTTTCCTGCTGCTGCTGCTGCTTCCATGGAAGGTGCTGTTGACAATCTCTGTGAAATTGAATTAGCTGCTCGTTTTATGAAATTTGCTTCTAATCGCGCCAGCAAAGAACAAGTGTACTTGCCAGTAGCCAAGGCGCTTTTTGCTCATTTCATGAACGTCTATCTCAAGGACAACAACATTCATGCTGTGACACAAGATCTACCTCTCGATGTCAAGAAATCCGTCATCAAGTGCTACTACTCCTCCCTGGCTCAGCTCGAAAAGAGCAACGCTGTATCCGCTCAAGAAATGAAGCCCACACATTCTGCTTTGTTTGAAGCCGCTAAATCTGGAGATGCCAAACTATTCGCTATTTTCGGTGGACAAGGTAATATTGAGGAATATTTCGACGAGCTTGTTGGTATTTGGGAAACATACAAAGGTATTGTCAAGCCTTTTGTGCTTCGTATGGCTGCAGTGCTGGCTGATTTGGCTCATGGCCCTGAATCCAAGGTGCTTCATTCCAAGGGCCTCGACATTTTGCGCTGGTTGGACGATACTGATGTCAGACCCGATAACCAATATTTGGTTTCTGCTCCTGTCAGTTTTCCATTAATCGGCCTGATCCAACTCCTTCACTACTATGTTATGTTCCATGTCCTTTGCCGTAGCCCTGCTGAAGTTCGTGATTTACTTCAAGGTAAGTACACTGTATCGGAATGCTGAGCCATAAATGGAATTCGTATTAAGCTAAAACCTCTTAGGTACCACGGGCCACAGCCAGGGCATCATTAGTTCTGTCGTTATTGCTGCTTCATCTACTGAAGAAGAGTTCATCCAAAACACTGAAAAGGCCTTGGGCCTGCTCTTTTGGATCGGCACCAGAGCACAGCAAGAGTTCCCTTCATTTACGCTGAACCCCTCCGTCATTGAAGATTCTATCAGCAATGGAGAAGGTAACCCTACTCCCATGCTGGCTGTCACTGGTCTCAGAGAAGCCCAATTGATCAAGTACATTAATCAAACCAACAGCCATCTTGCTCCTGAACGCCAAATTGAGCTCACCTTGTTCAATGGTCCTCGCTCGTTTGTCTGCACGGGCCCGCCTCAATCGTTGTACGGCCTGAATCTCGGTTTGCGTAAACTCAAGGCTCCTGGTGGCCTGGATCAATCTCGCATCCCTTACTCTCAACGTAAAATCAAGTTTTCATCTCGTTTCTTGCCCATCACTGCTCGATTCCATAGTTCTTATCTGAAGCCTACTGTGGATACCATCCTGAGAGACGCTAAAAATAACCACCTTGTATTCAGCGCAAGTGATTTGAAAATCCCAGTGTTTGCAACTGATTCAGGTAGGAGAATGAACACCACCAACCAGCCTGATAAGTGGGGCGTTGGGGGAAAGTGCAACATCTGGTACTGACTTTTTATATCTATCTATTTACATTCTCTAGGTAAAGATCTCTGTAATGAAGCTGATCTCACTCAATCGCTCCTTCAACTCATATGTGAGCGTCCTGTTCACTGGGAAAAATCCATTCCAAAGGTGAATCTGACTCATATCATCGACTTTGGGCCTGGAGGTACATCAGGCATTGGTGGATTGACCTACCGCAACAAGGAAGGTACTGGTGTAGAGGTGATATTGGCTGATTCGCTTGAGGGTGCCAACAAGGATTTGTCTTATAAGGCCGACTTGTTCAATGCTGATATCTCTTCTGTCAAGTACTCTCAAAACTGGGCTACTTTGTTTCAACCCAAACTTGTAGAAACCGCCAGGTACACAGTAACAGCGTGTGATTTGATAGTACAGCAGGATATTAACCTAGTTACAAATATAGTGGCCGCATTGATGTGGACACCAAGATGTCTCGTTTATTAGGCAAACCTCCGCTCATGGTAGCTGGTATGACGCCTGCCACTGTCAATGAAAAGTTTGTAGCTGCTGTCATGAATGCTGGTTATCATATCGAAGTGGCTGGTGGTGGGCATTTCAGTGAGGCTGTTTTACGCGAAAAAGTGGACAAAATCATGGCGCTTACTCGTCCTGGAGAGAGTATCACGCTCAACGTTATCTTTTTGAACGTACTTCAATGGGGTTTCCAGTATCCTTTGATCCAAGTCATGCGCAAAGAAGGCCTGCCTATGGAGGGCCTTTGTATTGCTGCTGGTGTGCCTAGTATCGATAACGCCAATGAAATTATTGCCAATTTACAAGCTGCTGGTATTCGCCATCTTGCCTTTAAGCCTGGAAATGTGGATACTATCCGTCAAGTAGTTGCTATTGCTGCCGCCAATCCTACAATGCCCATTATTCTGCAGTGGACTGGCGGTCGTGCTGGTGGTCACCATGGTTTTGAAGATGTGCATCAACCAATTCTCGAAACGTACGCTGCTATCCGTCGTCAATCCAACATTGTGCTTGTTGCTGGCTCTGGTTTTGGAGGTGCTGATGATACCTTGCCTTACATCACCGGAGATTGGTCTCTTCAGTTTGATTATCCTCCCATGCCCTTTGACGGCATTCTCTTTGGTTCTCGCATGATGGTGGCTAAAGAAGGCTTGGCTTCTCCTGATGCCAAGCAGGCCATGGTCGATGCTCCTGGGCTCGCTGACAATGACTGGGAAAAGACCTACAAAGGCCCTGCTGGTGGCATTATCACTGTTCTCTCTGAAATGGGCGAGCCTATCCATAAGGTGGCTACTCGTGGCGTACGTCTTTGGAAAGAGCTCGATGACACTATCTTTTCCTTGCCCAAGGAAAAACGCTTACCTGCATTGTTGGCCAAGAAGGACTACATTATCAAGCGCTTGAATGCTGATTTCCAAAAGGTTTGGTTTGGAGAGAATAGCAAGGGTGACGTGGTTGATCTCCAAGACATGACCTACTCTGAAGTCGTTCATCGCTTGATTACTTTACTCTACGTCAAACTTGAGCATCGCTGGATTGATGTATCTCTTCGCAACTTGGTTGGCGATTTCATGCGACGTGTTGAAGAACGTTTTACTGAAAAGGCTGGTCCCTCCTTGCTCCAAAACTATGCTCAGTTGGGCACTCCCAATGGCTTTGTAGAAGAGTTCATGGCTCAATTCCCTGAAGCCGAGACCCAACTTTTGACCTCTGAAGACGTGCTCCATTTTCTCGCTCTGTGTAAGAGACCTAACCAAAAGCCTGTGCCCTTTATTCCCGTCATGGACAAGGAATTTGACATTTGGTTCAAGAAGGATTCTCTCTGGCAATCAGAAGATCTTGGTGCTGTTGTAGATCAAGATGTTCAGCGTACCTGCATTCTTCACGGTCCTGTTGCTGCTAAATATGCTACTCGCACAGATCAACCCGTTGCTGACATTCTTGGTGATATCTATCAGAGCCATATTGATAGCTTAAAGGAACGCTTCTACAAGGATACTGTTATTCCCAAGGTCGAGTATCTCGGTGGGCTTCCTATTGAAGGGTCTCGTGTGCAAGAGGTCTCTTCTAATGCTGCTGAGAGCGTCTTTGAGATTGACGCTGAAGACATTCCCGAGGAGAATGACTGGATCCAAGCCATTGCCGGCCCATCTTATAGCTGGCTTCGTGCTCTGTTGTCTTCGCCATTCATTGTTCAAGGCAAGAGGTTTGCTGAGAACACCATAAGACGCGTCTTCCGCCCTCGTACGCATCAAAAGATCACCGTCTCTCGTTCTGCCAATGGTGATATCAAGCGCGTCATAATCCAAGACAAGCGCGAATGGAGTGCCAACCAGAGCATCAGTGTCTATGCAACATCTGTGCAACTGGAAGCCAAGGACAATAGCAGCAAGATCTTGATGACATTGTATGAAAAGAGAGCCAGCGACTATATTCCCTTGAGCCTGGAATTTGAATACAAGCCCGAGTTTGGTTATGCGCCCATTCGTGAGGTCATGGAAGGTCGCAACGATCGCATCAAGGAGTTTTACTTCAAGCTGTGGTACGGTGTTGACAACAAGGAGGACTACTTGAACTTACGTATTGCAGACACCATTGCTGACAAGGGAGAAGTGGTCCAGTTTGACGACATTACCGAGTTTTGTCAAGCTGTCGGTAACCAGGCTGAGATCTTTGGCGACCGCGATCAAAAGGTGGTGAGTGCTCCTATGGATTTTGCTATTGTGGTTGGCTGGAAGGCCATCATGAAGGGTGTTTTCCCCAAGATTGCTGATGGCGATCTTTTACGACTTGTTCATCTGGGCATCAGCTTCCGCATGATAGATGGTGCTGATCTTCTCAAGGTGGGCGATGTGGTGGACACGCTGGCCAAAATCAATGCGATTGTCAACACCAAGTCTGGCAAGATGATTGAAGTCAAGGGCATGATTGTACGTGATGGTAAGCCTGTAATGGAAGTGACTAGCCAGTCTCTGTATCGTGGCAAGTTTTCCGACTTTGAAAACACATTTGAGAACAAGGTGGAGACCCCCATGGAGTACAAGGTGTACAGCAACAAGGAGATTGCTATTCTCAGATCCAAAGACTGGATTCACTGGTCAGACGCCTCTGAAGAGCACGAGGTGGTGCCTGGAAAGTCGCTGATCTTCCGTCTCAAGACTGAGGTCAAGTACAAGAACAGCCGCATCTATGCTTCTGTCGTGACATCTGGCACTGTCAGCATGCAAGTGTCTACCAAGGAGTTTGTCCAAGTAGCTACTGTGGAATACGAGGCGGGCGAGAGTCATGGCAATCCCGTCACTGATTTCCTGAAGCGCCATGCTCAAGAGATTGAGCAAGCCCATTTCTTCGAGAACGGCGGCTATTCTATTATGCCCAGCCAGTCAACCTACCCCTCTGTCGTCCATGCTCCTGCTTCCAATGAGCCTTACGCCAACATCTCTGGTGACTTTAACCCCATCCATGTCAACCCTTACTTTGCTGACTTGGCTCGCTTACCAGGCACTATCACTCATGGCATGTGGAGCAGTGCGTCTACTCGCAAGTTTGTAGAGATCTTTGCTGCTGACAATGTGCCTCGTCGCGTGGTTGCCTACAATGTCAGGTTTGTTGGCATGGTCTTGCCCTCTGATCGTCTCGAAACCAAGCTGTATCACACTGGTATGAAGAATGGCCGCAAGATCATCAAGGTGGAGACTGTGAACCAAAACAACGAGAAAGTGGTGGAAGGCACTGCTGAAGTTGAGCAGCCCATTACTGCCTACGTCTTTACTGGTCAAGGCTCTCAAGAAAAGGGCATGGGGATGGATCTCTATGACAGTTCGCCCGTGGCCAAGTCCATCTGGGATCAAGCAGACAAGCATTTCATGGAAAACTATGGCTTTTCCATCATTGATATAGTGCGCAACAATCCCAAGGAAAAGGTCATTCATTTCGGCGGTCCCAAGGGAGAGCGTATCCGTCAAAACTACATGAGTCTGCTGTATGATGTTGTTGCGGCTGACGGCACCATCAACACCTTGCCTCTGTTCCCCACCATTGACGAGCACAGCTCCTTTTACAAGTTTATATCTCCCAATGGTCTTCTCTCTGCCACTCAGTTCACTCAGCCTGCTTTGACCTTGATGGAGAAGGCTGCTTTTGAAGACATGCGCGCCAAGGAGCTGATCCAATCTAACTGTGCCTTTGCTGGCCATTCGCTGGGTGAGTACTCTGCCCTAGCTGCTGTGGGCGATATTCTGCCATTAAACTCGTTGGTGGATGTTGTCTTTTACCGTGGTATGTCTATGCAGTCGGCTGTTACGCGTGATAGTCAAGGCAGATCTGACTATAGTATGATTGCTGTCAACCCTGCTCGTGTTTCCAAGACATTCAGTGATGCAGCACTCCGCTTCGTCGTGGATTCCATTGCTCGTCGTAATGGTGAGGTACTGGAAATTGTCAATTTCAACGTGGAGAACTGGCAATACGTGGCTGCAGGCACGCTTCAAAACTTGGACGTGCTTGCCAATGTGCTCAACTACATCAATGTTGCTGGTGTGAACCTACAACAAGAAGCAGCCTCGTTTAATGGTGTCAAGGAGAAGCTCAATCATATCATTGATGGTGCTTTTGACAAAACGCAAGCAAAGCAAGCGCAGGGCAGCATCCATCTTGAACGAGGCAAGGCTACCATCCCCCTCTCTGGTATCGATGTCCCTTTCCACTCATCCTTCTTGCTCAGCGGTGTTACTCCCTTCCGCACCTTCTTGGCCAAAAAGTTCAATCCCTCTGATATCGACGTTGCTCAACTGAAGAACAAGTACATTCCCAACTTGGTTGCTGAGCCTTTTAACACTGACAGAAGCTTTATCGAGAACGTGTATCGTACGACATCCAGTCCTCGTTTGGCCAAGGTGCTCAAAACATGGACTGATGACAAATATGCTAGCCCGGCTCAACAACAAAGACTGGGTTACATTCTCTTGATTGAGCTTTTGGCTTATCAATTTGCTTCTCCTGTGCGTTGGATTGAAACACAAGATCAGCTGTTTAGAAACTACAAGATTGAGCGTCTAATTGAAGTAGGCCCTTCTCCTACACTGACGGGTATGGCTTTGCGTACATTGGCTCTCAAGTACCAATCCTATGATAATGCGTTGAGTAACCGTCGTCAGACATTGTGTATCTCCAAGGATGCCAAGGAAATCTACTATGAATTGGAAGGTGCTCCCGAACAAATGGCTGAAGTGGCTGCTCCTGCTCCTGCTCCCGTTGCTGCTCCCATTGCTGCTCCCATTGCTGTATCATTAGGTCCCACTGCTGCTGTATCTGACGTTCCTATCACTGCAGCTGAGGTCATTCTTGCCATCATTGCACAAAAGTTAAAAAAGTCTATCAACGACGTTTCCTTGTCCTCCTCCATCAAGGATTTGGTCAGTGGTAAATCCACGCTGCAGAACGAGATTCTTGGTGATTTACAAAAGGAGTTTAACAATGCTGTGCCTGAAAAGGCCGAGGAATCGTCCCTGCAAGATGTAGGTGCTGCATTGAATGGTATTTTCCCGGGCACCCTGGGTAAGCACACAAGCACATTGGTGGCCAAGTTGATCAGTGCCAAGATGCCAGGTGGATTCACCTTGAATACGGCCAAGACTTACCTCAATACTAGCTATGGTTTGGGCCCTGGTCGTGTGGAAGGCGCTCTATTGGTGGGAATCACAATGGAACCTGCTACACGTATGGGTACTGAAGCTGATGCTAAGGCTTGGTTGGACTCTGTAGCAAAGACCTATGCTAATAAGGCGGGCATTTCGTTATCCACTGGAAGTACTGCACCTGCACCTGCTGCTGCACCTGCTGCTGCTTTCCCTGTTGCTGCCTCTTCCGGTCCTGCTGCTGCTATTAGTGATGCTCCCGTCAGCGCTAGTGAAATTGTTCATGCCATCATTGCCCAAAAGCTCAAAAAGACTGTGGGGGAGATTCCTTTGTCCAAATCTATCAAGGATTTGGTGAGTGGTAAATCCACACTTCAAAATGAGATTCTCGGGGATTTGCAGAAGGAATTCAACAACACTGTACCTGAAAAAGCCGAAGAAAACTCCCTGGAGGAAGTTGGATCTGCAATAAATGGTACTTTTACAGGTGCTCTGGGTCAACATACGAGCGCCTTGATTGCCAAACTCATTGGTTCCAAGATGCCCGGTGGATTTACGTTGAATGCTGCCAAGACCTATCTTGGCAGCTCGTATGGTTTAGGTCCTGGTCGCACGGACGGCGCTCTTCTGGTTGCCATTACCATGGAGCCTGCCTCTCGTTTTGCTACTGAAGCTGAAGCCAAATTGTGGTTAGATACAGTTGCTCGTGCTTATGCTGCCAAGGCTGGTATCTCGTTGTCGTCCGGTGGATCCCCTGCTGCTGGCGGTGCTGCTGTTGCCTCCAATGGCGCTGTTGCCATGATCAACAATGCTGAATTCGATGCCTTTAAAGCCAAGCAAGATGCATTGATCTACCAACAACTCAACTTGTACGCCAAGTACCTGCAAAAGGATATTCGTGAAGGTGCTAAAAAATACGAAGATGAAAAGGTGGTTACCAAAAAGTTGCAAGCAGAACTTGACTTGTGGCTTGCTGAACATGGCGACACCTATGCGGATGGTATCAAGCCTGCATTTTCTCCTCTCAAGGCGCGCCGTTATGATTCTTACTGGAACTGGGTGCGTCAAGATGCGCTCGAGATGTGGTACGATATTATCTTTGGTAAGCTCGCTATTGTGGATCGACAGGTTACTGCCAAATGCTTGAGTATCATGAACCGTGCCCATCCAAAGCTGCTTGATTTCATGCGCTACAACGTGGAAAAGTGTGCTGGCGATAAGGGAGAGACCTACAGGCTTGCTAAGGAGTTTGGTCAAGCCCTGATTGAGAACTGTGTCTCTGTGCTTGCTGAAAAGCCCTACTACAAGAATGTCGCTGTGCCCAAGGGCCCTACTACCACTGTTTCTGAGAAGGGCGATATCAAATACGCGGAGGTGCCTCGTCCTGGATGTCGCAAGTTGGCTGACTATGTCCAAGACATGACCGCAGGCTCTGAGGTATCCGAGTACTCTAGTCGTCTCAAGGTGCAACATGATCTGAGTCGCATCTATGAAATCATTCGTAACCAAAGTGCTGCTTCAGAGTCTGACAAGTCTGCCATGGAAGCGTACTACACTGATATTTTGCGTGCCATGTCCATGTCCAACACAGTTGTCAGAGAACAGAGACCCCGCTCTCATGGCGCATCTGCTGATACTGCTTCTAAACAAAACAGCAAGGCCAAGGAGACCATCCCCTTCTTGCACTTGAAGAGACGCAGTATGCATGATCCTAGTCTCGGCTGGGAATTCAACAGCAAACTGACCACCACCTACCTCAACGCTCTAACTGAGATGTCTGAAAAGGGCATCACGTTTGCTGACAAGTGCGTTCTCTTGACCGGTGCTGGTAGAGATTCAATTGGTTCCGAGATTATGAAGGGCCTTATTGCTGGTGGTGCCAAGGTGGTTGTTACTACCTCTCGCTTCAGTCGTCAAGTCACTGAATACTTCCAAGGCATCTACAAGACTTACGGTGCCAAAGGCTCAGAGCTCATACTTGTGCCTTTCAACCAAGGTGCCAAGCAAGATGTAGATGCGCTGATCGAGTACATTTACAGTCCTGAGGGCTTGAACTGGGATCTTGACTACGTGATCCCCTTTGCTGCCATCCCTGAAAATGGCCGTGAACTCGATAGCATTGATTCCAAGGCTGAACTCGCTCACCGTATCATGTTAACCAATCTGTTGCGTATGTTGGGTAATGTCAAGATTCAAAAGGAAAAGATTGGTTCAGATACGCGTCCTGCTCAAGTCATCCTTCCCCTGTCGCCTAATCACGGTATGTTTGGTGGTGATGGTCTCTATGGTGAGTCCAAGATCTCTTTGGAGACATTGTTTGATCGTTGGTACTCTGAGAGTTGGGCCAGCTACTTGGTTATAACAGGTGCTGTCATTGGTTGGACTCGTGGCACTGGTTTGATGAGCACAAGCAACATTGTTGCTGAAGGCGTGGAAGCACTGGGAGTCCGAACATTCTCTACGCTTGAAATGTCCTTCAATTTGCTTGGTCTGTTGCATCCTTCCATCACTCGACTCTGTCAAAAGGAGCCTGTCTATGCTGATTTGAATGGCGGTCTCCAATTCATCCCTCGATTGCAAGAAGTAACCAACAAATTGCGCAAGGAAATCCGTGAAACGGCTGATATCCGCAAGGCCATTGACGCTGAGAATGCATTTGATTACAAGACAGTCTTTGGCCAAGAAGCAGAACACAACTACAAGCCTCATACTGTTACTCCTCGTGCCAACATGAAGTTTGATTTTCCTACGCTCAAGTCTTATGACGCTCTCAAGCACCTCCAGCATCTCAAGGGCATGCTTGATCTGGACAAGGTCATTGTCGTTGCTGGTATGGGCGAAGTGTCTCCCTGGGGTAATCACAGAACACGTTGGGAGATGGAAGCCTATGGTAAGTTCTCTCTGGAGGGCTGTATCGAGCTTGCTTGGATGATGGGCTACATCAAACATCTGGATGGTAGACTCAAAAATGGCAAGATGTATTCTGGCTGGGTTGACACTAAATCTGGTGAGCCTGTGGAGGACAAGGATGTCAAGGCAAGATATGAACAGCGCATTCTGGATCACACTGGCATTCGTTTCATTGGTAAGTTGGCTGCGTGCAGTATGATGTAGTATGTATATACTCACATGTGGATAGAACCTGAAATCATGGGCGGCTACAACCCAGAAAAGAAGATGCTGATGCAAGAAGTGGTGATTGACCATGACCTTGAGCCTTTCGAGTGCTCCAAGGAGGAAGCTGAGCATTTCAAGCATCAACAAGGCGAAAAGGCAGACATCTATGAATCTGGTAACGGCAGTTGGTTTGTTGTTATCCACAAAGGTGCTGCTCTCTATGTTCCCAAGGCTTTACGCTTTGATCGTCTTGTGGCTGGTCAAATTCCCTCTGGCTGGGATGCCACTCGCTATGGCGTTCCCCAGGATATCATTGACCAGGTAGATCCTGTTACTGTATTCAACATTGTCTCTACTGTGGAAGCTTTCATCTCTGCTGGTATCACTGATCCTTATGAGTTCTTCAAGTACATCCATGTCTCTGAAATGGGCAACACCACTGGTTCTGGTGTAGGTGGTCAAGCCGCTCAAAGGGGCCTTTATCGCGAGAGATTCCTGGATCAACCTGTGCAAAAGGACATTTTGCAGGAATCAGAAATTAATACCATGCCTGCCTGGATCAACATGCTACTTCTCTCTTCCTCAGGTCCTATCAAGACACCTGTCAATGCCTGTGCTACTGCTGCTGTCTCTATTGAAATGGCATGTGAGTCTCTGCTGTCAGGTAAAGCCAAGATCATGATTGCTGGTTCATCTGAGGAGACCACAGAAGAATCCAGTTACGAATTTGCCAACATGAAGGCTACTTCCAGTGCTGTGGAGGAACTAGCCAAGGGCCGTACTCCTTCTGAAATGTCTCGTCCTACGACTACCACTCGAAATGGTTTTACTGAATCCCATGGTTCTGCTAGTCATATCCTCATGACCGCCTCCACAGCCATTGAAATGGGTTCTCCCATCTACGGTATTATTGCCCTTAGTAACACTGCTACCGATAAAGAAGGTCGCTCTGTGCCTGCTCCTGGCGCGGGTATCTTGACCACTGCTCGCGAAACGCAATCCAAGAGAGCATCTCCTTTGATGAGCTTCAAGTACCGTGCTAAACAAATCAAGGCACGTCGTGCTCAGATTAAGGCTTGGGTAGAAAGTGAATACCAAGATCTGCAGGAGGAGCTGCAGGAGCTCAAGGCATCTGGTGAGCTGGCCGAGGAAGAGGAAGTCCAAGCATGGCTCCAAGAGCGCACTACATTCATCGAGAAACAAGCCAAGCGTCAAGACAAGGAGGCTTTGACTACTTTCCAACATCAGTTCTTCCAGAACGATCCTTCTATTGCCCCCATCCGTGGTGCTCTTGCTGTCTATGGTCTGACCATTGATGACATTGGCGTGGCTTCTTTCCACGGCACATCTACCAAGGCCAACGACAAGAACGAATCGCGAGTAGTCAATACACAAATGAAGCATCTCGGTCGAGCCAAGGGCAATGCTCTTTTGGCCATCACTCAAAAGTATCTCACAGGCCATCCCAAGGGTCCAGCTGCTTCTTGGATGGCCAATGGTATGATGCAATGTTTGCTGACTGGTATCATCCCTGGTAATCGCAATGCAGACAACATTGACACCATCATGCGTGAATTCGACTACATTGTATATCCTTGTCGCAGTATCCAGACAGACGGTTTGAAGGCTGGTATTCTCAAATCCTTTGGTTTCGGTCAAGCTGGTGGTGAAGTTCTGATCATTCATCCCGACTATGTGCTGGGTGCTTTAGAAGAAAACCAATACAACGAGTACAAGGCCAAAAATGCACAGCGTTATGCCAAGGCGTATCGTTATCTCCATGACTCTATTACTGGTGTCTCTGAATTCGTCCAAGTCAAGAATGAGGCTCCTTACTCTGACGATCTTGAATACACTGTCTACTTGAACCCCAATGCTCGTACTGAATACTCCAAGGAAAAGAACTCTTGGTACTTTACTGACAAGTCTGCCAATCTTGCTGCCCCCACAGTAGGTGATGCACACGTCACCAAGAGCATCTTGGCCTCGCTCACAGAGCAGCAAGCAGGCAAAAGAGGCGTTGGTGTCGATGTCGAGTTGACCAATGCTGTCAATATCAACAACGCTACTTTTGTGGAGCGCAATTTCACTGCTGCTGAAATTGAACACTGTCAAACTCGTCCTGACCCCCAAGCCAGTTTCACAGGTCGTTGGTCAGCCAAGGAAGCCGTCTTCAAGGCCATCTCATCCTACGGTAAGGTCCCCTCAGATGGTGCTGGTGCTCCTTTAAAGGACATTGAAATTAGCAGTAATCAAGTCGGTGCCCCTGAAGTCGTTTTAGCTGGTAAAGCGAAACAGGCTGCTCATGCTGCTGGTATCAAGCACATCAATGTCTCCATCAGTCATAGTGGTGCATACAGCGTAGCCGTTGCATTGGCTCAGTAGATGAAAGAAATCCTCCATCCACATAATAGAACATGATATAGACGTATTCCCTTCCCCACACCCAAACATGATATTGATCTCTTCTTGGTAAATCCTCCCCAATTTGCCGAATAAATAAAAAGCTGATATATATGCATACAAAATGCTTCTCCGTACATCACTGGGGGTAAATGTCTCCATGGACAATGGTTGCATCTGCCTTTATTTTCTAAGCATTCTTCTTTTTCGTCATTGTGCTCTTTTGTGGAGTGACGCCTGCTCTAAACAAGCCAATGGGCGTGGGTGTTGCGCCTGGCCTTCTGATGGTTCGAGGGCTGTTGATCCCCAGTGGCGACCCACCATACGAGTTCCGTAATGCCTCGCCAAATCCACTCTGGGCGCGAGGTGTTGCTTGGCTCTTTCTTAGTAAATGTTGTGCTGCAGGAGACATCAATCCAGCACTGTCGATAAAAATGAGTACCATGTCATTTACAGCAGCGAGGTCGTCTTACCCTAATCTCGGTGTGCCTTGCACACTTCTCTGACGTTCGCTCGTCTTTTTTCTGTATGCTTTAGACGCCTTTTCGGATAGTTTCATGCCCAATTCCTCTCGTTTCGATACTTGTGGTAGCGAAAATTGCGGTCCTGGTGTCTGTGATCCTCCAGAAATCAACAGAGGCGTACCTTCGATAGAACCCCACGTCATCTGCGGTGTACCCACTCGATCTGGACTCAATGCTGGTGTGGCATCCACGAGATTATAGCCTCTGATGTTGGGCGACGATGAGGAATGATCGTTGTTGAGTCCGTTCATTTGACTCCATGGTGTCAGTGTTCCATTCTTTGCTGCGATATCGGACGGCGCTTGTGCTGTTGTGCTATTGATTGTAACATCCATGGTGGCGATGTGGGTATTGTGGTGTTCAATCGATTTGGGCATACCACGCGCATCCTTCTCATTGATCCAAGACTCGCTCTTACCTTGCGGGAAATACATGAGCGCATTTCTGGCCTTGTACTTCCAGCCTGAAGGTGCCTTGTCGTTTGCTTCAATCAATCTGATAGGACTCTCTTCATTGGGGTGATCAGCAATGCGCAATTGTTTGGATTCTCGGTCAAAAAACCACTTGTTTTGCTCTTTTACTTTGATATTGGCCTTTTCCAATAAATCTGTGAATGATGCGTTGTCTTCGCTACATAATAGACACTGTTAAATGCATGCTGTCACTGTAGACATACACATTCTGTTTTTGCCGTACCTGGTATATAGTGTTTGAAATTGATCGAGAGATAAGTTGAGGTTTACTCGCTTGTCAATGTTGGGTTCATCTTCAATGTAGAAATTGATGGGCTGATTAGACTCTCTGGACGGAGCTAGCAGACAAGAGCATATGTCAATAAATGATGTATCGTTACAGAGTAATGATAAGCGGCGTACCTTTCTTTTGCTGTACAGAGACGTTGTGCAGTGCCTTTCCAGCTTCCTGCAACTCGCTCAATGAACCATGGCTTTGAGCTTCAAGATAGCTTTGCTGTGCTCGCATTTTAGCCAGCTTTGGAAAAAAGTCTCTTTCAATGATCAAACTGATGGCTTCAGTGTATGTATCTTCATCCAAAACAACAGGCGTAGCCATTATGCAGAAAGAAAAAAAAAGAAAAAAGTTTTATTGCCATGCATCCTTTTTGGCAATGATCTTTATATGCGGATGAATGAAAGACAAAAGACTGTCACTCCACCACATCTTTGATCTATCATGCTCCATTCATTCAGGTGATCTCAGACAACACGCAGTGTAGATTTCGAGCACCAGAAGCAAGAAGATACTGAGCAGCAAAAAGTACCTGGTCACATATAGCTGATAGATGCTCGTTTGCCACATTGAATAGATGGCATTGGCAAGCTTATGGTACACTTCTTGATGTTGCACTTGCCACTAGATTCGAAGCATTGGTAATGATAGAAGGACTTGAAAGCTACAGATCGATTGCGAGCCTTGGCAATGAGGAGCCTATAGATGCATGCGTCATTATCACACTAGAGGATGTTGATCCACTTTTGACTCACGATAAAAAGAAAATTGCCAGAGACATGAGTTTCCTATCGTGCGCAACCATCTGGATCTCTTGCTGGCAGCACAAGTAAGTCGGTTTCTTTAGGTTGCTGATACGGCTTGCTAGTGTGGCCCAGAACTGTCAGCCTGGAACGGTGCCTATTTTGGGACGTACTCGTTTCGACCTGACAGTCGAAATAGCGAGCACATCCAATAAAGGAAGGTTGTCATAATTACAAAAGAGTATCAATTGAAAAGAAGGCTGATATTCGGCGACTGATCTTGTTCTCCTCCCTTATTAGAGTAGTTGTATTTTACCACTAATGAGCCTTTTCTGTAAAAGAGCCCTCAACAGAGAGCCATTATATATATACTTTGAGGGATCAGTAGATATGTGTGTAATGGATTTATATCATTCGTGCTCTCTTCACCAGCTTGATCCTCATTATTGGGCGATGGTGGTGTATACAGTACGTTTTAATTTATTTGTGTGTGTGCATCTCAAGTGGGGCTATTCTTTTTCTTCTTTTTCTTCTCACTCTCTCTCCAACCCTCTCTCTCTCTCTCTCCCCCCCCACACACACACTCTTTTTGATCAGCAAGAATCAGAAAAATATGTCACTGACGACAACATTGAACACTAATAAGATTGCTCAATCTAAACAGGATTTCTATCCAAAAGTGCAGCCTCGTTCGTCAGCTGAAAGGGACAACAGCATTCTCTTGCACTCGGCATTGAAGGCAGCGTCTACAGACATGGCACACAGGCTGTTGGATTATGCTTCCTTAGACAAGACAGATTGCGAGGCGAGCTGTATCCTCATTGCACTGGCTAACCATGAACCATTTATATCTCGGTCAAATAAGGTTTGTGACAAATAAACAGGGAGAAAGAGAGGGATATCTGCTGCTGCTGGCACCATGATGGATAAAGGAGGCAACGGATTTTGCGATATGTAAATACATCCATATACATATGAAATCATACACTAGATGCATGTGTGTGTGTGTGAACGGGAAGGGAGGCATTGAAAGGGGCAAAGCAGCAGCACATATGAAATACAAAGGAAAAGGGGATCAAAATGGTCTACAAGTCAGATGACTGATATACTATTTCTTTTTTTTTTCTGTACATCATGATAGACAAGTGAGTCAAATGGAGAGACCACCAAAGCAAAGCAGCCAGATCAAGACGAGGTAGAGTATCTTCTGTAGACGCTCCTGTGTGCCTGTGTATGTATTGATAACCCTACTACAGATGGATCAAGAAAGTCTCTCGAACAAACAAGCATCCCAAGGTAAACACGTTGTCAAAATATAATACTGATTGAGAAATTCTCACATCATGATGGTCTAAATAGGTGTAACACAAACAAACGACAAGAAATCGCAACAGAAAAACGACCCAATTATGCTGCTCATGGCAGCGGCGGAAGTGGTTGACCGTCAATCTGATTCTGGTAACGCACAGGCGTAGATGTGATAGATAGATGGCCCTAACGTGAATATATCACAGACGAAAAGAAAAAGAGGTACAGCTACCCCAGCAGATATTACCATCGCAAATCGGACGAATGGACACCTCAACACAAGCGAATGCGCACTAGTCCACCCACCTCGCCTGCTCCAAGCTACAAGCCAGACACGTGGCGTAAAAATTCTTCCAGATCCCATAGCAAGAGCGATAATAAAAGTAGCACAAAGGTTGCGGTAAGTTTGTGTGTTTTAATATGACACGGGCACACATGCTGAAATTCAGCTCTTTAGCAGGCAAACAACAGTTTTTCAAGACAATATCATTCCATGGTAAGCATCATTTTGGGTAACCATTGGGCGAGTACTCACACTAATGTATAGAAGCAAAATCCAAAAATCAAGCAGAACGCCTTGCACACCTACATTACCTATATGATTTACAATGATTTAGCCCATGGCGGTGGTACACATCAGAACGGAAAAACAAATGCCATGACGACGTCCACATTTGCAAATGGTGCAATCGAGAAAAATCATGTAATAGCCATCACTGTATGTGTGTGTATGAAACGAGTCCATCTAAACATGTCTTTGTTCATGTAGCAGACCAATGCATTTGAATCAGTCAACACCAACAGCATGCCTGCTTTTACTGCTTCCTCTTCCTCCGTGTCGCCAAACTACTACAAGCAAGCAAAGCAGAGAAATGACCATCTTCATCATCGCCCGTATGCAGGAGATGCATTACACAATAGCCCAGGTAGTAACAGTAGCATGCGATCAGTGTCTACACCTGCAGATGTCAACAGCCATTCCCAGCTGACGACATCAAGCACGACAACAGGCAATACCAGTGATTCCAAGAGCACCGTCAGCAGTTTATCGTCTCCATGGTACCCACCTGCCAATCACTCGCCATTGAATGCCCGCTCTTCCAGCACTCCCTCAGCACCACCACCGCCACCCACACTTCACGATGAACGCTCCATTCTCTCTCGTCCTTTAACCGCTTTTCTCTGGGACAAAGACGACAAGCCATCCCCTATATCAACACCCAAGAAAGACATGATGATCTTGCCGCCTCTTTCATCTGCAAAGGCATCGCCTTCACCAAACAATTTTGATCGATTGAAGTCTGTATAAAAAAAAAAAAAAAAAAAAAAAAAAATTAAAAAAA
>DF836436.1:5514-15801 GCA_000950595.1 Mucor ambiguus
GCTAGTCTTTGTATCACCATACCATGAGAATCCACGCTGTTACTGGTGCTGTATTCAGTATGCTTCTACCTCATTACTATTATTCGAGCTAATGCAACTCTGATGTTTTGATAAACTGAATAAAAGTTTTATAATGTAAAATGACAATGAAAAAAGAAGGGGGATCAAGTGTATTTCTATAACTGATTATTATACAATGTAATCTAAAGCTTTGATGTAGCCTCTTCTTTGGCAATAACCAAATTATTTTCTTTATGGACAAATGGTTTGATGAATTCCTCATAACCAGCAACGACACGAGTATGGTTCAAAGGCTCAGCCTCAGCCATCTTGGTCATTGATTCATAGACACGACCATCATAGCGACCCAAAGCAGAATGAAGATAGTAGTCGGGTAAAGCAAAGGCATCCACAAGACCAACGGCCTCAGGGCGGACCTTGTCAAGCAAAGAGACGACCTGCTCCTTCAACAGGGCGCTTTGCTCAGGAGATAAGTAGCCAGACAAGAGGAACTCAGAGAGCTCCTTTTCCATGGTGTGAAGAGCAAAGAGATAAGACAGGGTCTTTAAGATGGCGAGCATGGACTTGTTCTCGGGCTTGGCAAGTTCAGCATCATTTTGAAGGGTAACAAGGAAGTTGCGAACCAGCATGAATTGACAGTGAGCCTTGGAGATACTGCGAATTTCAACCAACATGCTGTTCCAAGAGCGACCGTGGCGATCAATTTGCTCAGCAACCTTGGCAATACCGTAGGCAACACGGAAACCGAAGGCAGACAAGATCAATTCAGCATTGAGAAACTCTTCAGAGTTGGAAGCAGGGCACTTGGCCTTGGGGTTTTGTAGGTATTGAGTCAAGTAGGTGATGGTTTGGTTGTGCTCAGAAGGTTCAGCCTTTCCAGCAAGCACATTGCGGAATGTCTTGAGCAGATAACGAGCAGTTTGTTGAGTGAGAATGTAGTTGTCGCCTTCCCAGGTGACATTGGGGAGATAGTCTTGGTAGAATTGACCCAAGCCAGAGAACATGCTGTAACCATGACCACCACAAGCACGTCTGCAGTCTTCCAAAGACTCCACAGCCATAGTGGTTGTCAAACTCTTGAGACCAGAGGAACTGGCATGAAGATCAGCCAAGAGACCAAAATTACCCTTTTGCATTTCTTGTTGATTCAGCTCGTAGAGACGGTACATTTCACGACCTGTGAAGAAACAAGCGTAAGCAGAGGCAATGATGGGCAACAAACGGTATTGCTGCATTGTGTAGTCCAATACAGGTGTTTCAATGACCTTGTTATCCCACTTTTTAGGACTAGCAGCATCGACAAATTGCTGACGGATAGTGGAATAACGGACAGCAATGGTGGTAGCCTTGGCGAGAGCGTATCTGACGCCCATGACAATGTTGGCACGGACAAAGACCATGGTACCGTAAGAGAGCTTAGCGTTGGGAGGCTTGCTGTATTCACCGGTGCCAGGCTTGACTTGAGAGTACTTTGCCAAAAAGGCAACATGAGGCACACGGTAGTGATCAAACATGATGAAACCGTTATCAACAGCATTGAAGCCAAACTTGGGTCCAATATCGCCTACAGTGATACCGGGAAGAGGGGTGTGATCTTCCAAACTACGAATTTGGACACAGAAAGGATGAGGGCCCAAATCCTTGCCATCTGTAATCAAACGAGCCATGACAATAGCATGGTTGGCAGCCTTACCGAGACCACCAATCCACCATTTGGCAGCAGTGAGTGTGGGAGAGTGGATTTCAAACTCGTTGGTTTCTGGGATATAGGTGGCAGTGGTTTCAAGGCCTTGCACATTGGAACCATGACCCAACTGGTCAATGTTATAGTCAGTATGGAAATATACGCCTTGACGAATTGTATAGGGTACTTACTTCAGTTTGAGCATAACAACCAATGATCTCGTGTTTGAGTGCGCGCTCGAGGAAAAGCTTCTTTTGTTCGTCGGTGGTTTGAGATTTCAATGTGGGGATGAACATGCCATAGTGAAGGGAGAACTAATACAAATCAGATTAGGTAAACATAAATATGTACTGTTACACACAAGTGTCATTTTGTTTTGTATGTTTGTCATGGCACTTACTGGAGTAGATTGATCATAGAGAAAGTTGGCAATTTGAGAGTCTTGATCGTCCCAGCTGTGTTCACTACAAACGTGTGTCAATCCACAGATCCACATCCCATCTCCCACTGTAACCTACACTGCCAATTCAGCCATACGCTTGTCCTTCCAAAGACCAGTGGCAATCTTTTCAGGGCGGCTTTGGTAGTAGCGGCTGGTCTTGTCAAAAGCAGGTTCATTTTCAATGATCTGTAAAACACTGTTCATCTTGTCGAGCCATTCCTGGCTGTACATGAACTTGGAGAGCGCATTGACATCGAATGAAGTCTTTGCTCTTTCAGCAGCCAACAGGGCTTCGCCGCCAGGGCCTCTGGGCTTGAGATTGGGGAATTTGGTAGGGATATTGTTGTTGACAGCCATTTTTTTTTTCTAAACAAGAACGAGAACAAAGAAGAGAAAGATGAAAGAAAAAGAGATGAGTAAAGCATATTAAATAGCTTACAGTAGGCTCAGGCTAATTGAAATGCCGTGGGAATACGATTTAGTCAAGAAGCTAGATATAGAAATCCCAACAGCAAATGGGATATTATACCAGCGTTGGATTTACATTCTCACAGCATAAGCTTTTATTTGTAGTGTGCGCATTTATCTTTTTCTAACTTCTAAAACCAAGCTGTGTCCCTCACCAATGCCGTAAAAGCTCAGCGTCTTGGAGTTGTTGAGTACTGTGTTGGCATTGGAGAGCTTTTGTTTACCGGCTGGCATGCCCAATTGCGATGCAATACGATCCTTTACTGTGGAAATGAGCGTATTCGGTAATAATCCAGGTACGGAAATTGTGCCTCCATTCAAATTCCATTCTGGTTTATCCGGCATGGTGGGTGTTTGAATGTTGACCGAGAAGGAGAGCTAGTTTGAGTGTGTAATCAGTATACAAGGCCAAACGAACAATATAAACAAAAACTTACATCAGGTGGTGCTTGCCATTCAGGCTCTTCTAAGCGAGGCTTCTTTTCAGCTGCTGAATCCGATTCGTCCAATTTGCGTACGGTAGGTGTAATGGGTGGCTGTGGCATCATGACGGGTGGTGGTGGAGGAGGATGAAGAGGAAGTGCATTGTTGTACATGATCCCAGGCACTTGATTTGCAAATGCCTGTTGCTGATCTGGCGTGTAATATTGAGGTGCTGAGAATGCTGTGGGTGGTGGCAATGGTGTGTATTCTGGCTGCTGTTGTTGTCCTGGAATTTGAGGGCCAATGTTGATATCGTTAGTGACCTTTTTATGCATATTGGCAATTTGATCTTCAATGCTGGTCTTTTGGGCTCTTTGGTTAGCCAATCCCATGGTAGCTGTATGGCCATCCCAAATGACTCTGTCCTTTCTCTTGGCCTCCTCCTCTTGCTCTCGGATACGTTTGTTGGCATCCACTTCGTCAGATCCAAAGATATCGGGACGCAAGCCAGAGATGTTCTTTAGAATCTTGGCCACATCGTTGCCCTCCTGCAACAAATTACTGTCTCTCTGCTTGGCTTCCATGGCCATCTTTTGCTCCTTCCACTTAGGATCGAGTAGTTCAATACGCATGTGCTCAGCCATTTCTGCAACAGGGATGGCTTCACCACAACGAGGACAGAGCTCGGTAGGCACTGCACCCTTGCTGGGAGTGGTGCCGTACAATTTGGGCTTGTAGTCCATACGAATTTTGATGGGAGCTGATGTGTCTGGCAACTTGGGCATCGTCGCAGGTACAGCAGCAGGCTGACCGCTTGTTTCGTCGTCCGATTCATCCATGTCCACATCTTCGGGCTCGGCAGGTGTTTGTTGTGATAGTGCTTCTGTAGGCATGGCGGCAAGTCGTTTTTGAGCTAATGACATGTTTTCCAGCTCTGACAAACTCATGGGTGGTGGCAGCTCAGCTTGTTCATCTGCGTCTGTGAATTCTACAGTCTCGACAACGACAAAATCATGCCAATCGATGCTAGCATACGCAACTATAAACGTCAAATTAGCAACATGCACGACGATATGTGTTCCTAATTCACCAGCTTACGTCTTTCCTTCTCATCCTCGTCATTCTTCTTCTTTTTTTCAGCTTCTTGCCATGCTACCCATTCAACCCGTTCCTTCACTCGCTCCAGAATGTGGTATTTGTTGTCTTTGTTTGTTTGCAATTTCTCTTGCAAATCTCTAGGCGGTAAAAATACTTTGGTGTACTGTTTGACGAGTTCAGTGAAATAAGGAAACAAGCTGTGCGATGGACGCAAAAAATCGAACTGGTAGTTTCTTGATTCACGTTGACCGAGTTGACTGATAAAGGCACGGCCATTACGAGCTGCAAACTGTGCTGTCAATTTCATAATGTCCCTAGCAAAAGAGAGATATTAGCATGCGTGTTGTCATCTTTCTCCAGATACTTACAAATCTTGAGCAGACATGGAGGGCATAGTGGCAGAGAACTCGAATGGTTCAGGCTCTTTTGGTGCATGATTGACAGGTTGTAACTCGACAGGTTCTTGCACTCGATCTTGAGTATTGGCATTGACTTGAGGTTCTATTGAATGGTACAGGGTGCGTTAGTTTTTACGTGTTTATCGCTTCAAGCATTGTGGATGGAGTTACCCTTGCCGTCCTTGACTTCCTGATACTTGAATCGATAGTAAGCATAGTAAGGATCAGTAGGATTTAAAAAGTTGAAGCGGCCATCTTTGTTGGTCTCTCGAATATGTTTTTCCAATTCTGGTCCTTTGGTGGCAAGATTGGCAGCAGCTTTATCAATCATTTCTATGGGGATGGTTACTACTAAACTCTCATTTACAAAAGACGAAATCATACTTCTGATGTCTGGGGGTGGATAGATAATGCCAGTGACCACAGGCTCATCAGTGGAGGGGGTTCCATTGGGAGCGTGTTGATCAATTTCCATAGCAGACATGTTGGATGAACAATGAAGGTGAAAGGTACAATTTACAAAGACGCAGCCATCCCTTTCATGACACTAGAAAGAAAAAAATTCGTGACCATCCTCGTCAAGCCTTTTTGAGGTTCTTGACACACTACATTGGAAAGGTGCGAGTGTGTCATGTTGGGCTGGAGGATCGTTCCGGCTACTTTTAAGGGTTTATGCCATCCATACAATAGAAAAAACACTTGGCATCGACCTACAGAGAGATCGTTCAAGATCAAATAGCGCAACTCAAGCTACTCGAGGCGAAATTGTTTGGTTGCATTGTGCTTGCAGACAAATTGGACCTCACCATCATCACATCAGAGCAACGATTGATGCAAGATGATCTTTTAACGGAAAAGACGCTAAATATGCATAGAGCTGCGTACAAGATGGCATCACTGAAGAAGAGACAGCTTGGCATTGACATTGAGCGCTATATACAAGAAATCAAAAGCCTGGATACCGAGATGAAGCAGTTTCAGAGAGGAATTGTAGTCAGATATGGAGTCAAGACCAAAGGCACATAAAGGTGTTTTATCAACCGTCGGTTGCGATGGAAAAGCTCCATTCTATCAAAGGTCAATTAAAGACAGCTTCAAGAATTACGCTGTATTCATCGTTCTTACTAGCATTAAAAGCAAACAATCGTCTTGTAATAAATCCACATGTGCGTTTTTCATTATGAAATACCACTTTGGACGGTTTCCTGGCCACCGCTTCGCTTCAGTGGAGACCAACCTACGTAGAGGCGGCTCGCGTTGCTGCAGGCCATTGACTTATACCACTAAAGCAACAATAGCTAAAATATTTGAATGTCTCTTTTATGTGGCGGTGCTTTTTGATTCGCAATACCCTGTTTAATAGCTTTTAAAAGCATCATGAAGCCATATTTTGCAGCCAAACCTTTTTCAATGTCCGATAGCTGTTTTCTGCTTCGATTCGTTAAATCTGATCTAAAAATCGACCTGTCTATTCTAGTCTGCAGGATTTGACTATATAAAGTGTCATGAAAATCAAATGCTTTCATAAGCTTCCTTGGAGTACTTTGCAAGGCGTGTCCAATGGTGCAGAGAAAAACAGATGTTTTTATCAAGCTCATTGAGCAATTTCGAAAAATACTAAATGTGGCTTTTGGCCAAAATGTCAAAAACTTTACATATAAAGGTCTCACAAACAAAGTTTCAGGAGCTGCTTTGGATCAAGAGAGATTTTTTGATTCAATACATACCTTAGTAGAAGTCTTCACTTTTGCGTTCAAAAACACGATCTTTTGATTTTCGATGAAAAACATAAGGGGTACCTCATGGTTTTTGGTGGATTTTTGGCCATGTTTTTTTTTGTCCTCAAAAAGTTGAGCAAACGTGTCAGCAAGTTACTGCTGGACGAAAACAATTGTTTAATGCAATTATGGCAGTCTAAACTGGCTGCTTTCGCAAAAAAACAAGGCTCAAACACTTCCAAATTGCATTGTGCTTTGTATATCTTGAGTATTAAGAGGCAATTCAAGTAAAATGTATGCCCGTATATGCGCTGCTCCCATTAATACTGACGTGAAGCATCGTAGAAGGATCAGGTCCATGGCTTTATAAGTGATCACTATAGGTTCGAGTAATAATAGGAAGACAAAGTATAGTATTTTAGTGTATCAGTAGGGTAAACAGAATCTATATATACTGAAAGACTGAAAGACTGGCGCGAGTAGTGCCGAAATGCAAAGCTATAGTAACACGAGGGAATTCGTGGTTTTACTCTTTGGATACATTTGATATACCATATATAAAGCTTGCTCGAAGTTGTTTAAAATAAAATATATTTTGTACGTATTTATGCATCATATCAAGCCCCACTAAAGATGCTCTGTATGTCTTATTGATGTGGCAAAGCCAAGTCATCTAAGCACATTGCGCGAGGTTCATTACTCCTTTAAACTTAATTCCAAAAACTAAATTTTGCCCCATGCATCAAACAAGGTAATTACGGAAAATCTTTCTCTTGAGCGTGTAACTATATATTTGCATTTATATAGAATCCAAGCTTTGTTGTATATTTACGACAAATTAAGCTTTTGTGGATCTTTAAATCCAACCAGATGATGGTTACAAAGATGTTCAACAAGAAGCACCTCACTCAGCCCAGATCTTTCTAGGGTACAAAAAAAGAGCCTTTGATGCCATGTTGCCGAGCTTCCCTTTCTCACTTTGTCTTTTTCTTTTCACACAGCAACCGAATGAAGTGCCTCACAGCTGCTTTTGCAGCCGTCGTAACAACATTTATCGCCCATTTGGATATTTTACAAGCAATGCAGTTGGAAAAAAGATCGGAATCACGTAACGTTAAAATCTAATAATAAAAGAATGTTTACAATTGATCTCACTCAAATTTTTGCATGCATCTAGAATGTGGTCTGTTGGTAGATTCCATTTACTGCTTCGGTGGTTCACTGACGGACGGTGTCATCGATTCTGGTCTCTACAGCCTTCCATTGACTAACCTCCCAAATAATAAAACCATGATCAACCTTGCTAAAACGTGGAATTTGATTAATCACACCAACACAGAGTATATTCTTGAGAATAGAAGACGTGCCAACTCTGCTGTTTACAATAACAACTCTTTGTTTATTACCGGTGGTTATACATACAATGGTACCATGATCACAAATCAAACCATTGCTTATAACAGAGACACAAATACATGGCAAACATTGGGTACCTATGTTGATGCCAACTATAGTTCTATACGACAAATGTAATTATTTCAATCCTTGGTAATACACCGAACTCATTCCTTTTCCCCCTTTCTGGGGCATGTGTAATACAGTTACAACGCTGGAGTCGTTAATCTAGCTCCTGTTGAAAACACGATTGCTATCTATGGAGGTGTTACAGAGTAAAGTATTTTGATATACAAGCAGTGAGATGACACGTACAGCTAACCAGGCAATTACATCCTACATAGAAATCCCATCAAAAACATTACTGCTCCCATCCAGATTGACAGCTTAAACCAAACTGTCACACACGAGGGTTATTCATCCATTGTCAACTTTAACTATGGCGCCAATCAATGGCTACCCAGATCACCACAAATGAATCTACCAGCGATGTTTTACTCTGCTCAAAGTGTTACATTCAGCCCCAAAACTGGTCTTATTTATTATTTGGGTGGATTTTATTACACAAGCCCTGATTATTCAAAGGAAAACAAACAAGATTACAAAAGCGCAAATGTATTTGATACTTCAAGCGGGTCTTGGTCTTCTTTGAACTTGAAAGGAACTGCCCCAGCTGCTCGCATGTTTCCTACTGCTACGCTGTGTAAGTTGTCTCATCCTGATATTCCAAGACGTCATTAAGTAACACTATGCTATGCAACTGTATAGTGCCCAACTCGAATGACATTTTACTCTATGGCGGAACAAGCACAGGAATGACAACAGGTAATGCGTATTTTCTCTTTGATTTTTCTAATCAGCCAATAATTCTTAAACGCATGCTTACGTAGCTTTCACTGATTTCTGTTATACTCTCAACTTGGATACAAACAGCTGGACCCGTCAAAATATTGACCCTGTAGGTGTAGCATCTGCTCCTCGTTTTGCGCATTCAGGTACGGTAGATTACAAAGGACACGAGCCAACACTTATACTGACTACCTGATAGCTGTATTGGTCAATACTACGTTGTTTATCATGTTTGGTTTGGCCGTCTACAAAAACCCTCTGGATGATATTATTGTCATGAGCGTGAACGATGTAAACAACCTCTATTTCCCTGAAACCTTTCCTTACATTGAGCAAATCAAGCCTATATCAAGTAGCAATGGCACCATTTCTGCTGAGAGTTCTAGCAATAGTAGTAACTCTTTGAGTACTGGTGCTGTTGCTGGTATTGCAGTTGCTTGCGTGGTTGTTGTAAGTGCTTATCAGGATGCCTTTATCGAAAATACCACTAAATACGTCTGCATATTCAGGGTTTAGGCGCCATTGCTGCCGCCATCTTCTTTTACATTCGTAAGAAGCGAGCAGACAAGAAAAGAATTGATGAGTTGTCAGTCGATTGGGATCAAGTAGAGCATTTTTACAATAATGGTGGGGATGCCAATGGCCATATTATGGTTGAGAATGAACACTATTTTGCAACTGACGAACAGGCAGCCTTTCGCGGGTCAAAGGTGCTTTCATCGCCCTCCATTGCACTTGAAAAACACACCCCTAACGAATACGACGATGACATTTATACCAGAGAAAGTACCACTGTATCCGGCAACATGACACCTACTCCAAAAGAGGAGTCAATCACACTGATGAAGCCATCTGTTGTGGAGGGTAACGACGCCAAATTTGTAGAGGCTGCTGCACCGCCAGTTGTCAAGCAAAAACCTGATATTTCTGACGACAGAAACTAATCCATTAAAGGGTCTGTCGACTGTAAGAACTTCCACGGCATACCTTTGGTGCATAATAGAAACATATTTGATGAATTTTCAACCGAGAAACTCAATAAATGAAATGCTTTGGGCTTGCCCCCAAACAGTTATTGCATTCCAAAAAATAGGTTTTCGTAGTCTATACAATCGAAAGCGCCTTGCATTATGAATGCAATACAGTTTCGAGCTGCAACCATGATATGATGGGCTACGTTAGTGGAGACAGAGTTCATCTGATACATTTAAACCGATGCTTTTCTTCAGAGATTGTGCATTCGTTTGATTGCCCTGGCATACGCCTATTATATTTCATGTAGCACCTGTAAAGTTATTCATGCCAATGCCTTGTGTATCATGGCAGCGGGCATTTGTATAGCTTTGTTTTTGAAAATGAGATGTATATCCGCTTACCCACCTTATTTCATGGCCGCTTGGGTCTAAATCACAGGTAATCATATTGGTGATGATTAATGAATATTTCATCTTACCTAGTCTTACTAGTGCTGCAATCGCGTATGATAGCTCGACATGTACACCTTGACAAGAATATAAAGATCCATTCTCTTGGTCGCAAGCAAATAGTTGAAAGCGTTTAGATTGGTGCGGTGTTGTTGGACCGAATCTACCGTCAGAATGTGATCTACTGTAAGGAATAAGCAACAGCTAATATGTTTGTGTAAACATTACGATTACAGAAAATGGTACAAGATTAGCACGTTTCTCACCCATTCACAGCAAAAAAAAAAAAAAAGAGAAAGAGTAAATGTTTGAGTAGTACTCATCTTGTGCTTGGGCCTTTTTCAATGAGCAAAAATGACAGATGTTG
>DF836436.1:24451-34964 GCA_000950595.1 Mucor ambiguus
TATGGGCAATTATATGTGGCCATGTTCAGAGTAATCTCTGCACAAGGAGTGGCTATATTGCTTCCCACTAACAAACCTTAAACAGAAAATTTAGTATATCCTGAAGTTCTTTACAGAGAAACTATACATAATCGAACATAAATTTCATCAGCCTGAAATTTTCATCTAATGCGTATAGTCATCCACTATAATATCCTTGATTTATTATGTAAAAATGCATTTAATTTGAACGAAACCCGCAGGGCGACGCCGTCATTGGACGTAGCGAGATCAAACGGCTAGTTACTATAGTAAAAATCCCAATAGTCGCGAGAAAATTACGATCGTTTAAAAATCGACAAATTTTATGAGGAGCACCTCATAAAAAACTACGAGCAAATTGAAGATCTTTAAATGAGAAAAAAAGTATGTAGAAAGCATTTCTTGGCCAAAAGATAGCGTTTGGTGTGATTTTGAGCATCAATAACCATGGAACCACAAAGATATTATATATACACCAATCAATGAGCCAATTTATGCGACTTTGGGTGAAGCGGCGACATTTCGTTAGACGTTGCTTGATATGATGAGCTTGAACAGCGTTACCAAGAACCTAGTAGGCTATTCAAAAATGTGTTCGTTTGACAATTTGTTTGGGTTTACATTGAGAACTTCAAACGATTCTTTGCGATTTTTTGATCGAAGTCCATAGATTTGCACTGTATGTTTACATCAATGGTAGTTGCTCGCTCTCAGTTCCAAATTATATCATCATTTCTGAATATTCCAAGGTATATACACAGCTACACTTTTCATGCTAATGATAATTTACAGGTTTAATTTTTATTCAGTCATTAATCTTCATCGCTCAAAATACGATTGCGTTTGTGTCTTCTAACCACAACTTCCTCTTCATCGTCATCATCGTTTCCATAATCTTCGTCTTCCTCTTCTTCTTCCTCTTCGTCACTATAGCGAGCACGTTTGTATCTATCCATGCCAGAGCTTTTAGCTTGTGATAGTCTGTTTTCTCTTGATAGTTCTTCTTCTTCATCGTATTCGTCATCATCCACAACAAAGTCATCTTCATAGCGATCTTGTGCACCACCGCCGCCGCTTCCAACATGGTGCGATGAATAATCAGCGACATCATAATCGCCAAAGTCGTTGTTGCGACGTGAGCTCACATCACCGTAACGCATGTCTGCCTTTCTACGCTGAAGTTCCAATTTCTTTTGTGCTTTCAAACGTTCATTCTCTTGTGATTCTAATTCTTGTTTCATGAGTTCTGGATCCTTTTCAGTAAAGAACATCTTGGTTCTGTTCTTCTTGACTTGCTTATCAGCAATTTGTGCAGTGAGATGACGATGTGTATCACTCTTGAGACCACTTGGTCTGAATGTCATGTGGTCAGTGAATTCGGTTTGACTTTCCAGTGCACCAGATCCTGTTTGATGTGCCAGTAGATAGGCATGCTCTTGATTGCCGACTGGTTTACTACCCACATCGAAGCATTCGTCACCCAACATCATTGATACTCTGCCATCTTCCCATTCTACTAAATGTGCGTTTGATTGCATGGTCTGTAATAAAAGACGAGTAAGGTACAATGTACGGATTTACCGTAATGCATCTTAAAAATACCTCGTAACCATTCTCTAGTACTCTTCTCCATCGAATTGTGTTTTCTATTTGTTCACGTATAGACTCTTGCTCTTGTGCCTCTGTTAATCCTTCTTCGATTTGCACTTCAAATTCGTCTGACACAAATGGATTCACCTCAATGTCCAAAAATCGAGGTAGTTTGGCAAGATAGTACTAATTGTAATCTAAGTTAGCTGGCTGTCTATAAAGTAAAGCTGGGCTGGTCTTTTAGTAAACACCTTATTGTTATCACTATAGGGTACTGGTAACTGAGGCATTTCCAATGACACTTCCACGCGTTGTTTTCTATTTGACTGGCTGCCATACTGATTATCTTCGTCCTCTTCCATATCGTCTTCATAGCCTGTAGGGCTCTTGCGTCCAGCATCTCGCTCGTCTTCAGATGATTGTGGTGTGCGAGCTCTGTTGAATGGTTAGCTCTTCACGACTCAGCACAGACTGATGTTATAGTTACCTTCTCTGTTTCAGCGTTTGTCTCTTCTCTGGCTCATCTTCAGACGCTGATTCATCATCACTTCCAAACAAGTTATCAAGATCATTAGACGCTTTTGTGGTTGTTGCTGTGGTTTGTACTGGCGAATTTTGTTGCTCAACTGAAGATTGAGAACGTCCATCATCGATATCAGATGCCTCGTCCTCAGAACCAAAGAGATCTCCAAAATCATGGTCAGATCCGCTATTATCGTTATCCTCGAATGACATTATATTATATGTTTGTTGAATAGAAAAACTTGATTATAAAAAAATTGATGGATGCAAATCTTCTTTAAAAGACGTGAATTCTGTAGCTCTCTTCCTTAATTGACGTCACATTAGCAGTGCGTAGAGCCACCATGCTTATCAACGCAACCAGATCAGTAACATGCAAATAGACACCATTCATCGTGATGGCGTTTCTAATATGTCATAGTAACAGATTCGTCACCAAAAAGCATTGCCATGCGATATCAGAGAGTGCACACAACTGGTCGAATACTAACGCACTTGGGAATTCATAAGAGCTGGTAAAGATTCATTGTTTTGTTTTATTTTGACAGCAGGTATTGAGCCCTTGTTTAATTGTAAATGTAATTAATACATGTTGATTAGGTGATAATATTGACTGGATCTCCTTGTTAGCGATTACTACGAGGGATCTTTCTACCAATTGTCCCTCTGCAGCGCTCACTTCCACAATGGCACACCTGCTCGCTTTCAACCGAGTTGTTAAATGTCGAAAAGTTGTAGTCATAGAACAATTCTGATTTAGCCTCGATATCTTGAGACGCAAATACGCCAAAATGAGATTCACCTCCTCGAGACCTATGTGCCAGAATGAGATTGCATGATTGATATGACCCGACATGCTGTGCCTTACCATTTCTCAATATGACAATTTGGATCACAACTGTGGTTGATGAATCTGGCCTCTGTTCCCTTTGTACACGCATCAATCACCTCACCATTGCAATATTCTAAAAAGTAAAAATTCTTCTCATTGACATAGGTGGTGCACATCCTTTCCTCGCACAGTTGATGAGAGATGATCTCACCTCGATACTCAATGACGAGATCACCTTTCTTGATGTTGACCAATGTACGCAAGCCCCAACCTCGATTCTTTGTTTGAAACACTTGCAATTCTTTGGTTCTCTCCTTGCGCTGGAATCGTCGGTTTGAGCATTGATCTCCACATGGACAACAGTTTGGATTACATTCATAGAAGAGCATTCGGTTGATACAATCATCGCCGCACCCCATCTCTCCTTCAGCTGGGCGAACACACTGGCATATAATGTCTTCTTCGGCTTTGTAGGGCTTTCTTTCAACAAAGATGTTTGCTCTGATGCGTGTAAAGAATGGCTGTCTGTTACTCATGAGTCCTTTGATCAATCCCAATTCTCGTTCCTGGTGAATGTCTGGTGGTAGCTCAAATTCCTTTTCTTTGTTAATGAGAAAATCGCCTAGATACATTGGAAGTGGAATGGAGAATGGTTGCTTTGATTGCACTCTGGTTTTGTCGTAGTAAAGACCATGCATAATATACTCTTTCTTGTTGTGAAGCAGGCTCATGTCTATAGCTTTCTTTGGTGGTGTTGTCTTTCTAGGTGTGTTTGCTGGCTTCTTTGCTGTTGTTTCTGCAATTTTCGTCTTTACAGTGGTGGTTTTCGCAGTTGTAGACTTCACAGTTGTTACTTTCGCATATGTCGCTTTTCTGATCACATCAGTTGAAGTTTTCGCCCATTTTAATCCACAAGCATTACACAGCCTAGAACTAAGATGAGTTTACATATCTCCTACTCTTTTATCTACTTACGTTTTGTGGCCTGAAGGTCCTCGTCGCCATAAGGGAGTATTCATAGTTCTACATTGGGTACATGGGCCTCTCTCTGCTGAAATCGCAGCTGGATTCACATTTTCTTGATCCTCCACAATTTCGTTGGGCTTAGGGATTGGTTTGGGCGTAGTCTTAGCTATAGTGCTTGAGCTCGTTGTCTTTTTTATTCTGGGCTTCTTCGAGTGCTTCCTTGCAGTTTGCGTTTTAGTTCTTTTGCGAGCGTTATTAGGATTATAGTGAGGCGGTGGATACACGGTCGAGCTGTATCCATCTTTAGGTCTACCTAGGACTTTCCATCTTAAATGACACGCATTGCACAACCTACCAACATGGCAGCATTAGATGACATATTTCCTGACATCAAACATGTAATCCCTTCTTACGTTGACTGACCAGCTGGACCCACTCTCCATCTAGGCGTCTCCAATGTACCACATCTTTGACACCATTTGACACCCTTTTCTATTGTCATTGTAGGTAACTTCTTGTCTGTCATGGTTGCGATATAAGGTTGATCTTGTAATGGAGCTAATACCGTTAACGCGTCATCCTTCACTTTATCTTCTACAAATGTGTTCTTTATGGGTATGGGTGTCAAAGGCTCATCTCGACTACGGCAATCGTGAAATTCTTCTTCGCTGGAGCTGTCAGGAGTAAGCGAGCTTGATGGAGGTATATTGTCTTGCTCCTGCTTTTGTTCGTGTTCTGTTAATGTAGCCATCATTGTAATTTCAAGTCTGCAGTAACACTCGATTTAATGGCGATTGAGGGAGAAGTGGGGGGTATCAGATGTCTAGATTCAAAGGTTTAGTGCAGGAGAATAGCGCTAGCAGATTGGACCTTTTTACAGCTATAATAGCACCAGCCAATCCAAGGTTAAGTCTCGCTTGAAATCAAAATGGTACAAGCAAAGCAGAAATGATTGCTCTCTCTTCCACAAGATAAAGGGGTACAACAAACAATCAATTCTCGAAGAAAAAACAGTCCTGAAAGGCAGTGGATCAAGACAGGCTGACCCAAGCCTAATGATTTTGCATAAGAGCGACATTGAAACCAATCAGTGTAATGTAACACACTATGGGAAACGAAGGACAAATATTCACCATCTGACTGATTACAGTAAAATTTAATTTATATGATTCAAGCAAGAAAATATTTACAGCATTTTATTTTGGTTTTGCATAATATTTACATTTAGGATTAGTAGTATAGATGGGAGGATATATAATAAGATGATTAAAAAGTAGTGTGTGATGTGATTAAGCAACTTGCTCTGCCGAGTGATTCGATTGATGCATAATAATCGGCGTTGCTGCTGTTGTGTTTACGCTGTTCTTGGTAAATGTTGATTTGAAGCGACTCATTAATGTGCTGCTGCTATTTTGTGAGCAGTAAGGAGGCTTTTGCCAAGGCTTCAAATCCTTCTTTTTGCATTTTTCAGTAAACAAATCTGGGTGGTCTTTTTCGTCATCATGATGGACTTGAGGGTCAAAGATGCACTCGAAGGAATCTTCCAGTTTGTCTCGCTCAAAATAGACGATGGCGGGTGGCTCTTTGCTGATCTTCACTGTCAGAGATTTTCTTCGTTCTTGAGTGGCGTTAGATGGCTTGTTTTCAGGCTTCTTTTGGCGCAGAGGCGCTTCAGAGATAAGTGCTCGAATTTGACGGATGATGAGTGTCATTTTTATTTAGTAGATCAGAAAAATATTTTTGAAAGAGAATAAAGAAGAAGCAAAAAGGAAATGTAAAACCAAAAAGCTTTTTATATGATTTTGTTTATGTCAAATCAAGGAATAGAAGGTGGTGTGACAAATAGCGTCTTATTGGTCAAGTGTAGAAAGCAAAAAAAGCAGGTTACATTTAGAGATCTAATGAAACTAAAATTTGCCTGCAATTTTATTCTCTTCGTCTTTTAATAATGCTTGGATCTCCCATGTTTGATGCTTTGAATCGATAGAGAACTCCAGGTCTTCTTTAGTAATGGAATCCCAGTATTTATACACCATCATCACAGCCAACAGGTTACACATGCTACCAAAGAAGAGCCCATCCAAATAGTGTTTAACCTGTTCACAAAGTGCAACTGAGAAAATAAACATGACGACCAAGCCTGACACGAAAAACAAGATGCCAAATGCAATGTCTCCCAAAGGCCATCTATCATCCAATGTATACGTGACCAAGATGATTTGGGAAACTGTATAAATAAGAAACATGGATCCGTTTACAATAAAGTAAATAGTCCATAGTGCTCCAGGCGATGTGTAACTGAACGGGCCAAAATTATTAAATGTTGCCATGGCAACAAATCCAACCACAAGAAATACCAAAAATGTACTGATTCGAATCGACTATGCTGTGTTTGTTAGAATCTGATGACTTTTTTCGGTCGCTTATTTCTCACACCACCCTTGTTCCTGTGTGTATCCAATGTGAACATATTCAACTCCTCCCTCATTCTCTCCCACTAGCAAAATACTAACCCATAAACTGATCGGCGTACCATCTTCTGCAAATTGAAATCCAACAAAACCATTCAGAAGCAAGCACCAGAATGATGCACTAATTAAACCTAAATGTGCAGCTGTAAAAAACTAAATTAAGCAGGTATTTAGTGTCACACTAAAAGATGAGATGAGGAGAGAAATCATACAGGATACAGAATGGAGGCAGTCGGGATGATGTTCGTAACCAATAACATCTCCAAAAATATGGTCACTAAATACAACTGAAAGAACATGGCAATCTCTTTTCTGCCTAATCACTCCATGAGTCTTTGAACATTGCTGTTGATGCTGAACTTTTTTTCAACTTACCTACTGCTGTGTACTTTGTTTTAACGTGGTAGATCATTATACTGGTCATACAAAGGGCAACAATATTCATCATGAGAGTCGCTGTGTTACATGTTTAGTATACTAATGCCATATTGCATCGCATGTCTCTTTTACCAGGTTGGAATACAAATAATCCTGCCACTTCGACATTTCGTGAATAACAGATTGGTTCAATTCCATCGAACTTTCCCATTAACGGACACAGCGTTAATGCCACTGTCTGGCAAATACCGTCAAATCTAAACAACTGAAATTTGAATTGCACCATATATCACAAATTATAAGAAAAGAAAATCAAGAGGAAAATGTAACAAAGAGAATGTATGCTCAAGAATTTAACACTAGGAAATATATTTTAATTGTAACTTGGATGATTATTTCCTAACAATCATATAAGATCTATCGCAATTTCATGCAAACACAATAGCCTAGAAGGTCCATCTTCTCCAGGAAATTTCTTTTTCGAGATTTACAAGTTTCATCAAACATGAACCAGCCCCAGTCAGCTACCTGTGGCTGTGAGAATGAAACTCCATTGTTTTTCATGCATGAATTTTTACCTCGATACTATATAAACTCGTTCCAGCTATCCATGCATCTTGTTCTTCTTTTGAATTTCTCATTATACTAAAATGTCTGTCTCAATTACTGAAAAACGTCGTGTTGCTATTGCCTATGATGGCAGTGAAGATGCCCAAAGACTCTTTGACTGGTCTGTCAAGAATATTATCCGTCCTGAAAATGATCACATCATCTTGCTGTCTGCTGTCAAGAGAGATGACAAGACCGGTGGTGCTAGTCTCTTTGGTAAGAAAGAAGCTGTTTCTCCCAAGTCTGAGGATTTGCCCATGCTGTCTACTACTGTATCCAGAGTAAATGAAGCCATCAAGGAAACTGAAAACCTGCCTCATGGTCAAACTGCTCGTCAACGTCTTGAAGCCATGTCTCTCAGCCTTCAGCAATTAAATATCTCGAGCGAAGTACATATCCTTTGGGGTGAAGCCAAGGCGCTTATTCCTCGCTTTACCGAGGCTCATAAAGTAGATTTATTGATTGTGGGCTCGCGTGGTTTGGGCGCTGTGAAGAGCGTTTTTTTGGGCTCTGTTTCCGACACATGTCTCAAGGAATGTCCTTGCCCTGTATTGGTTGTTCGTAACGCCACCGTCTAATTTCCCTCAACAATTACCATCTATCTCTTATACTGCTCTTACCTATGTAATGTCAAACAAAACCACATCATTTGCACATGGAAAATAATAAAATTACAGTTTAACGTTGAAACATGAAATGAGCTGATAAAATTTGTAAGAAAAAAAAATGTTCTATTAGAATTTCCATTTTCAATGGTAAGAGGGGATGGATAATCATTTTTTAAGGTTTGATTTTGGCTAGTGTTCTAAGTTTTCTCAATGCAATGGCAAATGCTCCCAAACCAGACATAAGGGCAAGACCGGAAACGAGACCAAATGCATAAGGATCATTTTCAAAGTAATTTCGTAAATTCATACCGAAAAGTGCACCATAGCCGCTCACAACAGTGGCCGATAATGTGATTATTGTCAGCCGAATATCATACCACATTAACGAATTTCGTGACACATCCAGAATAAGTTGCACAATTTCTTCGGTAGAACGCATGTGCTGTCTCAAGGTCGATGCCTTTGCTGCAATTTCCTCTGTTTGCTTGTAATAAGCCTCTAATAATAATTCCACTTCTTCGTGATCCTCGGGCGCTCGGTATTTTCCTGCCCGTTTGTCTGACAGATACATGGCAGCCAGATCATCATCTGTAACATATGCTGTTAGCCATGCGTGTTTCTTGTACCCAGTGTTGTGAGATGTTACCATTGTCTAGGACTTCCTCTAATGCGTCTCGAATGGACAGAGAATCTTGCTCAAATTTAGATAGCTTCTTGGAGTATTGCAGTAAATCCCTCAGTTTATCGCCATTCATGGATTCCTCTATATCTGCTAAATCTTCTAAATCTCCCAGCAACTTGTTTACAGGCCCTTCTAATATATCCAATTCTGACTGTAATGAGGATGTCACTGATATCAAAATCGCTTCCAGAGCTCTACCGCTTCATCATCAGTTTCTACACTTCAATCTCATATCTCCAACTTACCTAAATTCAAACGGTAATCCATCCTTTTGCGACCTCAGTCTCTCTTGCAAATCGTATATGAAGATGCTCTGATTGTAACTGTCTGTTGAACCATAGGTATCAAAGAGCACCACCATATCACTCTTTAGCAATGCCTTCAAATGCGCTATATTTACTAAAATTGCCTCTGGTCGAACAAGTATGGTGGGCTTCTGATAAACAGAGTAGGTATCAATTGTTCGTAAATCACGGGGAAGCAGTGAATGATGCTGACAAAAATCTGACTTGAGGAATTCCCCTGCTGTTGTTTTGACAGCACCGTTTTGGTCGAATTCTGTGCCTATGCTCAATCATATTCAGCCATCAGCTGTCAAATGAATGTCTTGATAACACTTACAACGCAATTTCATTTCAGTTACTTTTGTTGGTAGTGGCAATACTCTTCGAGATGCATTCAAGGGGGGGCCTGCTTTTTGTGTCGTTGTCGTTGCAGAAGTTTTGTTGGCATTTTGTATGGTATTTGCTGCTGTTACAAAGTGTCGTTTGATAAAGTTGTTCACCAATGGTACTGTATGTGGATGTTTTATTGAATTGAATGCAGGGACTTTTAAGCAATGCTTAAAGATTAAGCTGGTCCTTTGCATTATCTTGCCTGTGTATATGTAATCGTGAAAATGAGAAAAAATATTTAAAGCGACTACTAGTGCCTTATAAGTAAAACGAGGACATTGGTGGCAACATTGTTGTGCCAGCCGGAATTTCAATTAAGAGGCTTGATGTATTGTATTTATTATGCAAATAGCACTCAATTCAATGTTGCTTAAAAACTAGCATGGGCCGTCTGCTTCTGTATACACATGTGTGTCTGCATAAGACCAATATTCTAGCTGCTAAGTTTAGACGTGGTTGGTATTGAGAGAAGCCGCTCAATAGTTCGCAAAATAAAAGAATTCACATGTAAAGCGTAAAGCTAAAGATGCAATATAACCATCAGCAGCAGAGGGCAGATCAGTGAATAAACATATGAATGCCCGGTTATGATAAAATACGACGATATCCAATTTTGTTTCTCTTTCCTTTCTTTTTTATTTTATTTTTCCTTATACTTTAAAGAAAGAAAACGCTGCAAATTCTCTTGAGAGAATTGTAAAACAAATAGAAAAGTAATGTCTGTAGGCATCATCTTCAAGCAAGATGTGTTGAGAAGCTTGTACCTCTAGATTTTATCAAGTGATTCAATACTCTCAAAAGCTTAGTTTTCAAAGTTAAATCGCATTGGACAAGCTAACATCGTATAAGAGAAAGAGTATGAGGGAAGTTTTTCAATGGCATGTTGTACCATAATCTTGACAGTTTTTGTAGTTTTGGCTTGTCATCTTCTTTAGATGTGGTATAAACCAGGCTAAACGAAAGTTAAAAATGCTATTTTGCAGAAACTAAATGGAGAAGCTTCCTGAAGAGCCTACCTCGAATAACCAAATCAAGGAAATCATGTTAGTAGCCAAATTTCTTGACCAACTTATACTGTAATAGATCAGGAGTTCCAATGGGGCAATAGTTGGCAGCTATTATTGCATGATTCTATGGGTAGACGTTGGTGTTACTGATTG
>DF836436.1:61043-72105 GCA_000950595.1 Mucor ambiguus
AAGTACTTTTATTGTTGTCTCGATTGCTAACGTTGACTGAATCGTCGAGGCTCTGAATTTTTGCTCGAAGAAAGCAGTGAAGACATTATGAACATTAAACTACTCAAGAAATTCTCTTACGTGCTCTAATGCAATCACTATTGCGTATATGAAGCGGACGCAAGGCAAAGACTAATAGCTCTGGTTCCCAATTTGGGCTGTTAAAGTGAAGTTTTAAGGACAGTTGGTAGCAATGGAAGAATAATAAGTTACGGGATCAAAAACGCTATGGCCAAGGCAATCCTTCAAAATAAGCTGGTACACTACTTTACAACAAGTAACTTTTTTTGAGCTGTAAAAATCTGTTTTAAGCCCTGGGACGGTGAAATAGGCACCAGAAGTTTTTAGGTAGATCCGAAATATAATAAATTCATCATGTATTATAGCATCATAAATAGCTCTTTTCTCATAACAGAGTGTCATACCATAATTAATACAGCTAGCTATAATTTTATTACAGCAGAACAGAGTTCATTTCAGTAACATTCAAATAGCTGATTCAAGATTTACACTACTGAATTATATATCTCGAGAACCAGTAAACAAAATTGTATTTTACCAAATTGAAGTGAATAAAGTGTATTTCTACAATATTGAAATCATATTTTACAAATTTAAGCCTTATAACAAGCTTCCAAATCCTCGACATCCTCCTTGGAACCGAGCCAAATACCAGAACGATCGTGAATATGTTCAGGTACCAAGTCTAAGCAATTCATAGTACCTGTTGTCGCCTTACCACCGGCTTGTTCAATCAAGAAGGCCATGGGGAATACTTCATACAAGATTCTAAGCTTTCCTTTCTTTGACTTCGAGTCAGCAGGGTAACCAAAGATACCACCTACATGGAAAGGTTAGCCTGTGCTTTCGCATGTTTTTGATGTGTATGTGTAACTTACCATACAACAATGTTCGGTGGATATCGGATACCATGGAACCAACATAACGAGCGCTGTATTTTTGCTTGACTTGATCAACGTATTTTTTGCTAGGTTCGTCAAAGTATTTGTAGTTACCCTCGTTGATGGAATAAATCTTACCACGAGGAGGCAAAGAGATCTATGGTGTTGAAAGAAGTGTTAGATGTTTACTAGTCCGAAACAACCCGAGAAATAAGAGGCCCCTATATCAAGGAAAATATTTATTTTACGTACCTTGGGATGTGTCATGATGAATTCACCGATAGAGGGGTCCAAGGTGAAGCCATTTACACCGTTGCCAACAGACTATAGTATATGACTAATCAGTAACATGAAACACACGCACCATATTAAAATAACAACTTACCAAGATCATCTCGCAATAAGAACCATACATACAGTAACCTGCAGCAATCAATTCACGACCACTACGGATGCAATCGCTGATATTGGGGTTGCTTTCATCTTTCTATATACATGTCATAAGTATCTCTTACTCTTAACTCTCATCTCACACTGGCTGTATTTACCACTTTGAAAATACCAAAGATTGTACCAATAGAGACACCACAATCAATGTTGGAGGAACCATCCAAGGGATCAAAAGTAACAACGTATTTACCACGTTGGTCGGGATTCTCGATAATCATGGCATTTTCATCTTCTTCAGAGACCAACAAACAAGCCTTACCAGAGGCAATCAGTGCGTTACGGAAAATGTCATTGGCAAGCACATCAAGCTTCTTGACATCCTCACCTTGAACGTTAGCTGTACCAGTTAAACCCAAACTAAAATGGAACGAATCATGAGTCTCACGAATCATAACTCCTCACGACATCAATAGCACACTTACAGGTTAACCAAACCAGCTTGCTTAACCTTGGAGGCAACGAATTTACAGCCAAATTGAATGGCGGTCAAGAGCAAAGTGAGATCGCCAGTAGCCTCAGGTGCTTCCTGTTGAGGGTGGGTCAATCACCTCTTCAGATACATAAAAGGGGCAAGGTAACTTACTTGTTGTTGAGCGATAACCCAACGTGTCAAAGTGACCAAATCCTCGCCAGTACCAACTTTAATTGCGTCAAATTTTTCAGAAATCATTTTGTATATGTGTGTTATGTGTGTATATGTATAGGATGAATACAAGAAAGAAAAGCAAGAAAAAAGGATTTGTGGGAGATCAATGCTATTTAAATGTTTTCGCATTAAAATGCGGGGTGGATGTTCCATGGCGCATACCTCTTTCGGGCGGGGTAGGGTTACATGAACTCAGTTGATTTAACACCCTATAGACATGGCATTTAGACGCCTTTTTTTTACAAGCTAAAAGCTACTGGTTTAATATCATGATTTACGTTTGTATGATATAATCCTAATCTCCTCTCCCTTATCTTTGAGCGTTTAGTTTTGCTGAGTGGTATTATGGCAAGAAGATCCTCCAAAACTGTAACAGAGACAAATCAAATTTCCCACGAATTCAATGGGCGGCGTGGATTATTATTAAATTCATCATTTCACATGCCAGCATGTATACAGGCAAATTGATAGATATCCACACAAAGGCAAAATCTTTACTATGGATGCCCGGGAAAAAAAATGTACGAGGTACAATACTACTCCAGGTTCCCCTTCGCGCCAGATGACTGTACCTTGCAACATGAAGCCATACTTTTTAAACGCCATACATTCATTATTCATGATGATGTATCCGGAGTACTCCGACCTTTGTTCATTCCACGTTACGTCTGCATCCTCTGATTGGGGAGCACCCCTTTTACGAGCTGCAATATACCTTGAAACCTATATACGTAGAATGCAGAATAGGGGAAAATAAAAGCCTATATACAACAAGATAAAGCGAAAAGTGGCCAACATTTGCAGGCAATTAAGGAGATAGCGTTGCCATGGATACATATAAATCAAGGCAAACTGATAATCTATCCCTCTTTTTTATTGCTTTTTCTTTATCGTTTTCACAGCAATGTTGTTCCAATTCAACTACCAATTCTTGTCTCGCAAGCAGTTTAATATTACACCCGCTGTAACAGCAACGAAAACAAACAATGCATGTCAAAAACTAAGGTCGCCAGAAGTGGATGGTCCAGTTGATCATGTTGCATTTGTCATTCATGTAAGTGGGTTGGCCTTGCCGCTGTTTGTGTTACAACAGTGCTATTCATGGATCAATGATTAACAGGCCTTTTATATTTTCCATCACAGGGCATTGGTCAGGTATTATTAAACTCGCCTCAATATGCTATAATATAGTTGGCTAACGCAGCTCACACTAAACAGCAAACAGAAAAGTTTGGGTTTTTTCAGAACCATCGTAAGTGGTCTCATAGCGTGCTCGCCCAAGTATTCACCTCTAGGGTTCCTCTATATAGTGCAAAGCCTGTTTGATACAACAAATCATGTTGTGGAGGAAAATGTGCCTCACAGACAAATCAATGTCCAATATGTCCCCATTGAGTGGCACAAGCACATTCACGAAGAGACTGATATGGCTATGGATGATATCACATTGAGATCCATCCCTTCCATGCGCATGGTCAATAACGACTACCTTGCAGATGCCTTCTTTTATCTCTCCAAAGAGCGAGGCCAAAGCATTATCACTCACGTTACAAGCACCTTCAATGCAGCTTACGATCAATTTATGAAGGCCAATCCAGGGTTCAACGGCAAAATCATCATTCTAGCTTACTCGTAAGTTGGTTAGCAGTATAATGAAAATTAATTTATGCATACTCATACATTGATTACAGACTAGGTGGCATCATTACATGGGATATATTATCAAATCAAGCAAGACTTGGTATCACAAAGAAAGAAATACGACAGCATTCAAAGCTTGATCTTGAGTTCCCTGCCTTGAATTTCAAACCTGATTATTTATTCAACCTAGGAAGCCCCTTGAGCGCCTTCTTGACAGTCAGAAACCAAGATCCCAAATTGTACCATCCTGACCCAAGCATAGCATTTGAAAACATATTTCATCCCTTTGACCCATTGGCCTATCGGTTCGAGCCCATGCTCAATATTGACTATAAAAACAAAACTGCCGTACTGATAGAGGACAGTGGTACCACTAAGGGGGATCGTCGTCAGCAAGAGCGTCTTTACAGAAACAACATTGAGGAGTTGCAGCAAATTCTTGGTGGCAATAACGTGAGCAGCTTGTTTTCAACCCTTAAACGTTATTTCTCTTCTTCTGGTGCTAGTAGAAGCAACCCCTTTTTCTCCTCCTCTTCCAAACAGCAACAACAACTACAAGATCAGGATGCTCCCATTTCCGCCACCTCCACGCCAAAGCTTTCACTGGATTGCGGTACAGAATATGGCGATGACGAATTTGATGATGAAAGCATCACAACACCCTTGAATACAATGGATGCTGATCCATTCATCTACACACAGACAGACGCTATGATGACTAGTAGCAACAACTTTGCTCAAAAGAAGCGCAACTCTTTTGAGCTGGAAGAAGGAAGTCAGATACCTGACAAAAAAAGGAGACGCACAAACTACACTCAGAATGATTCCTTTGTTTTAAACACTACCATTACGAAATCAAGTCGAGCAATATTCCATGCTGGCTCTGATTGTAGTAATAGGATTGATTATGTGCTGAGACCAGAGCGATTTATGGGGTTCTTGCAAAAGAACGAATATATCAGTGGACTTACTGCACATTTCTCTTACTGGACAAACAAGGACTTGATGTGGCACATTGTTCGTCGACTCGAGCCTGACGTATAAACTTCTCGGCTCTTGTACCATAGTACATTGCATAGAGAGAGAAAGTCTCCCTTCTAATTCATACATTGCATTTGAAATAAAACTACTTTAATAATGATGTCTATACCGAGATGATCAAACGCATGTGTGAAATAAACTAACAAAAATAAAAAATTATGTATCGATTTTTTTATTTAGTTAAATATGTAGATATATAATGAGAAGAAGAGATATAACGACAGTTAGATAAGTAGTGATAGATAAAAGAGAGAGTATAGAAAGAAAAAGAGAGGAAGGGAATTTAGTGCTGATATTTTGGAGTAGTAAGAGAATGCTATGTATAATATATGATGAATTACTAAATGAATGAATGAATTTATCTTAAGCTAGCAGCTTGTGCAGAACCAGCACCAACACCATCAATCAACATCATGTCATTGCTATCCATGAATTGGCTGTAGTTCTCGTACAAGGACTGATTTGCATTGAATCCAAAAGAGGAATTGGAAGAGGTCGAAGTGGAGGAGGATGAGGGTTGAAGGCCTGGAATCAGCATGTTGGCATCTGTGGTTGCAGGGGTTGCAGTAGGTAAATGTGACAATGACCGTGCTCTTGCTGCCATGATTGAGGTCTCTTCATCTACCATGTAGCTTGATACACTCAACAGAGGCGGAGCTATACCATTCTGATGTGCTTCAGCTGCTGCAATAATCATGGGATCAACAAAATCATTGACTGTTGTAGATGAGGAGGTATTATGAGCGGCAGAAGTATGCGGCAAATCATTCAAAAGTGGCCAATCTTGAAAGTTGAATTGTTGTTGCTGTTGATGATGAAGAGGATGTGTAGAGCCATTGGTGGCATTGCTATTGGAGCACATGGAGCCTGTAAAGTCAGTTGTGTATGAAGGAAAGTAATAGGTGGGTGATGGATTGATAAAGTCAGTAGGCGACGTAGTCGATGTCGAATCAAAATAAAATGGAGGAGATGCCATGGCAGTCGTATAGTTCATGCTGTTGAGTGCAGCAGCAGTGGCAGCAGAAGTATTGATTGCATTGCTGGTATGGATAGCTGATGTAGGTGTATAGGGTTTCTCCTTTTTGATAGTATTCGATTTCAATTTGCTGCTGTGATTAGCTCTCTGTTTGCCGCCGGTACCGTTGACGGCTACATTGTTGCTCTTTTGCATTTTCCCAGAAGAGCCATTATTCTTGTCAGGACCGGGTGTTGTTGAAGAAGCAACGGATGCAGCGGCAGCAGCAGCAGCAGCCCTTCTACCTCTTGCAGCTCTTTGCTCGCCTCTTAATCTCAATTGAGCAACAATGGAGCGAGATTCTTGAAGATCTTTTTCCGTTTTAAGCATGCGAGATGTGAGTGTAGCATTGTTGTTTTTAGAAGTGATGTCTCCTCCCATCAAGGGATCATTTGAACAGACAGTTCGTACCAGAGCACGTTGTGATTCAAGGTCGGTTTCAATTCTTCTGATTCTTGCTTCTAATTGAGATAGATTGTCAATGAATGGATCGACGTTGGTGGGCTGGGTGTTACGAGATCGACGAGAACTTGGATAGGCACACAAGACACCGGTTGTAAGGCAACGAGTACAGTTGGGATGTTCTCCGTCGCAACGGACCTGTATTCAGGTTGAGTTAGTGTTGCTAACAAGGCACTTTATGATCGAAATGTACCTTTTTATGATGACAACGATAGCAAGCAATGGGTGCTCTGGGCCTCTTCATTGAAGGATGCATACGAGTCATTGTGTTTGTATCACCATTTGAATTGGCTGGATTGGATTTCTTGTTGGTGGAACTGGCAGTAGTAGTAGAATTGGTATGATTGTTGTTACTGTATGAATGCATAGTACTTTTCATTAATATATAACTCTTGTTTAAAGAAAAAAGAAAGGAATGGGATGCTTATTGCTATATAGAAAGAGAGATAGTGAAGGGAAGAAGAGAAAGAAGAAAGTAAAATAATAATTCTATGGCATGTCAATGTTTATATAGTCTCTACATGTGAAAGTTTACGGGTATGATCTCCCTTTCTTTTCGATGAGCTGTAACGTAGAAGATTTACCCCTCTTTAGTTTGATAGCTATCTTGACTCCTAAGAGTGTATGTTTTTTGGGATTTTACACTCGTCTAGCTTGCAATATATTAATAATGGCAATTTTAATACTTGATCATCGTCTCATGGCAATCTCATTTAATATAGTAATAGTCAGGTTATATAGGTTGAATACAACAAAAAGACAACATGAAACAACTGCAAAAAGAGAATCATCATAAGAATGAGGTACGATGAGAGATCTGTAGACATGTAGCATACATGATTTGTGATAAAAACGTGCCCAATTTTTTGATGGTCGACATTTGAATTACTAAAACCTTTTAATGTCAAAATATAGGAGAAGCTCACTGCTAGCATGTATAGAGTCACTAGGTAGATGAGGATTGGTTACCAGTAACTTATGTAAATATCGAGCCATAGCTTGATAGAGCTCAATTTCACCATTCCATCGACATGCAAATTGAACCTGTGAACGCTCTCAGCCTCTATACACACTACGATCTGATTACTAAAAATAAATGCATGATTGAATACACCAATATGAGAGTCATTCAACATGCACATTGACTACAAGCAACATGTGTAGATGTTATACTCTTATAATTTGAAATTAACTATTGCACTCTATCAACTCCTAATAACTTATATAGATGCTAGATGTGCATGGTCATCATTTTTAAAGAAAATAACTTTATATACTACTACTACTACTACTACTACTACTACTACGACTACTACGACTACTACTAAGAATCATGTAACAAAGAAGAGATTAAGGGGATAATTTACACAACTTAACAGGCGCATCCACTAGAATTTTGTCCATTGGCACCAGCTTCGCGCAAAAGGTCAAGTCTTGCATTATTGCCATTTCCTCCAGCAACTCGTGATCCATTTCTATTGTTTGCAAGATAATCGTGAGGGATATTTTTGGCTGTATAGAGATTAGATCATCTGGACAATGAGATAGCTATATTGTGTCTTACCAATCTCTGTGAACACTTCATCCACATTTGCAGCGGTTCTAGCACTGGTTTCGAAAAATAACAGACCAGCCTCAGATGCATAGGCAGATGCCTCTTCATAAGTTACTTGTCTGCTAGTGCTACTATCGTCTTGCTCATCATCATCTTGTTGCTCGCTGCCTCCTTCTACTAAATCAAGCTTGTTGCCGACAAGAGCAATCACAATTTGCGAATTTGCTTGGCGCTGTAATTCCTTGACCCAGCCTTTTGCTTTATCCAAGGTAGACTATATTTAGAAGGTAAATGTTATAGCATAAATGAAACACATTTCAACAAGGCAATACCTACAGATTTTGTAATATCGTACATGACAATGGCTGCTTGAGCATTTCTATAATACATGGGTGCTAATGAATGAAATCTCTCTTGTCCTGCAGTATCCCAAATCTCATATTTCACTGTACGATCATCGACTGTGCACTTTTGTGTCAAGAAGGCGGCTACGAGGGTTCGTTCTTAGTTGATGTAAATGTTGCATTATCATCCAAACACTCACCACCAATAGTGGGTTCTCTGTTTTCTGCGTATTCACGGCTGACGAAGCGTACAACGAGACTAGATTTACCAACAGCCGATTCACCTGTAATGTTCGATGATAAGGTTACTTGTCGATGCCAAGTCTAGAGCGCTCACTTGTTTCATTTACCTAGCAATACAAGCTTTACTGGTACAGGTCTTCTGTCATTGGGAGCATTAGCATTTACTGCTGTAGTATTGGTTGCTTGTGTAGGTGTAGACATTTTTCAAATTTTTGTATATACTAGGAAAAAAAAGTTCTATATAAGAAGCGAGGGAAACAGGGAGAAATTAAAGATGTGCTATCAGTGTTTGGTAGGTGGATAAGCAATTCGAACCACGTCACTTGCAGTGCCAAAGAAGGTGAGCTGCTCTCCTGCCATCATGTTGTAGTGTTTCACCGAGCTCATCATCGCATCCCACATACACACACCATCCTCAATCGGGTTTTGATAAAAATGATGATATAATGATGCCTACTTGCTTTGAGATTCTCTTTTTCTCTTTTTCTCTTCTTTCAACAAAACAAATACAACACCATCGCCAAAATGCCTCTTGTTACTATGGATATGAACTTGAACACCTCTTTAAAGAAAGCCGAAATCAGCCCCAATAGTAAGTTTTTTGATGGACGGGTCCTTTTTCACTCGATGTTAACCGTAAAATGCTTTCCAGTTGTCCCCGAGAATTTCACCCCTTCTACTTTAGTTAGTGCTACTTACGCTAATGGTGAAGATGTTGCTTTGGGTAACTTTATCAAGCCTTCAGAATCTGCCGATATCCCCAAAGTGACATTTATTGCTCCTGATGAAACTGCAGAATATACTCTTTTAGTGGTATGGTTTTGGACATTGACCCGCTATTTTTGCATGAAAATTATAATGTACTTGATCTAATGTGTGTGGGTGTAGGTTGATCCTGATGCTCCTACTAAGGAAGACCCCAAGTGGGGCCCTTATCGTCATTGGGTCATTACAAACATCCCTGGTAAGTTGCGAGTCATGTTAAGTGAGAGATACATAGAGAAGCTGACAGTGCGCGTCCTTTATGATAGCTTCTGGTGACCTTAGCAAAGGTAATGCCTTGGCTCCTTATATGGGTCCTGCTCCTCCACCCAAGACTCGCGATCATCGTTACATCTTTTTGCTTTATAAACAGCCCAGAACTCAAGCAGATTTCGGTACCTTGGCTAAAGAGAGTAACAATTGGGATTTCAAGGCTTTTGTTAATCAACACGACCTTGAATTGATTGGCGTCAACTTTTTTATTTCTCGTAACGATGATAATTAAAGAATAAAAGTTTATTACTAATCGTAAATATCATTACCCGTTTTATGATAATCAAGATCAAATATATCATCTTTCAAACACATGTTGAAATTTGCAGTATTCCATGTTGTATCCGTTTCAAAGGGGGCACTGTCTTTCTGTTAGAAAAGAATGGCATCAGCTATATGCTGTCCTATAATTTGCACATTCTCGAATGCTCAAAACGTTGTATTCATGCTTTCGTTGCTGGGCTGCATTGATGGCCGCATTTTGAAATGCGCTTAATGATGAGTAACTCAAAAAAAACAACAAAAATGCGTAGGCCCTGCTATAAAATAGTATACATAATACAACCATTTATTTCGAACTCTCGTTTTATCTTCGATCTAATTATTGACTAAATTTATGAGCCTAACAATAACTACTATAGCATTTTTTGACAGTGCTAAAAAAAATTTAAGCAATTGAATAGCTTTCCTTATTGAGAATTGATTTCTGGATAGTTTAGTCGTTTTTGTGAAATTCGACCGAATAGATTGCACATATATTATCGCACGTCGTTCTATGATTTTCAGTAGCTCGTATGGAGAGGCATTTGATGGCACTAAAACTACACCGTGTTATCATTGGTATGTACAAACTACAATATACGTTCAAAATAATATTATAAGACAAGTAAGACTTTAGCTGTGCATTTGCAGAGATAAGAAATACATTTTGTGCAGATACAAAACATGTTCTCGCTTGGGATAGCATAGCACACATCGAAATGTAATCCTCGCTGCCATGCCAACTCGGACAAGTCCAAAAATCTGTGGGGTACCTTTGTGATCTAGACTATATTGTACACTCAACAATCAAACTTTTGTTTGAGCTAGGTTGCACCACAGAAACAGCAAGTAAGTATTATTGCGAACATTACAACTCGTATGATTGGCGATTTGTAATTAGATTCAGGCTGGTTTGATTGGTGTATCCTCGCAAATTTTGAAATTTGACGGGAGGTCAATCCACCATGAAATTCGCATGATTAATATGAATTTGCTAATCACATAAAGCCTGATAGGTAAATTATGATACACATTTGACCAAAGTTTCATTATCTATCATGCTTGCAATTAATGTTTGTCATGGCTCATATGTCTCAAGAAAACATGTACTAAACCTTAACGTTTTGATGCATAGAAATTACATCATTTGGTATATATGTGATGGTTAATAATATGTGGATAGTGCTTGCTTATCTATATGACTTTAATTGGAAATTCGATGAACGGTAGTAAAAAGGTTTCATACAATGTACACTCGCTTACACATACCTTCTTGTTTACTTGGCTGGCTGATGCGCTTCGAGACAAGCGAGTGCACGCCCTCATCGATGTATATATAGCTCCTAATGGCCCCGACCAATGAAGCTTTTTATGGCTTTACTTCTATAGATGATGGTAATACAAGTCAACTATAGTGCCAAATCGTCT
>DF836436.1:76159-89651 GCA_000950595.1 Mucor ambiguus
AGGTATCCTCATCAGTAACAACATCATCATTACAGAAGAGTTGGTGTATCGCTAGAAAGTTAGTTAGTGGACCGCAACCCCTCCTTCTCCTCATCACATCATTTCTCTCCTTCACCTAGTAACTTTTTGGGTCGGAGACTCCCAAATCAAGAAATTGTTACATCTTTCTAGAGGGATTGAACATAATTGAGATGCCTTTTCTTGCGGTTGGAAAGGCGGACATTTTGTTGCGTGTTATAGATTGATTTCTTTGTTCTATTTTCAGCTTATGAGTCATTTGTTAAAGTGAGGAACAAGGAAAAAGTATAAAGTAAAAAAGCAAAGGGAAGGAGATGGGGAAGACAGAAATTCATGGCGATATTTATGTATTTTGAACAGAAGCAGAAAATATACACATTTGTAAATATATTCACCTTTTTGATGTATATAGACGTGTGATTCCTGAACAGCCCGAACTTCACGCTAATTTGCAAAACCACATACCAATGCTGCACCCGGGTTTTAGCGTATCGCTTGCTCAATGATTGGGTGATTCCTTAAATGTGGGGTAATCTAGCGTCTTTATTACATGTTTAAGCTTTTCACATATACTTGGTAACTTGACAGTTCGATATTAATATTCAGTTGCGGGTCTAATCGAAAGGGTTGTCTACTTGAAGTTTTACAAAAAGGGGGCGATATCTTCTTTATTAATTGCTTAGAATTGGGACCATTGTAATATACAAGCTACTGTCATTACTTATGTCATTCACTCTTCAAAAGTACTAGATTACATGCATTGTCGGCGCTACTTATTAGAGTTATTCAGTCTAAGCATGCTAGTTTAAACAGAATTCTCATTTCAATACGGGCATTTGAATTACTTAAAGTTACCATAAGCGGAAATCTAGATCAGAAAATATCGGAGCCTGGTGTAAAAAAAAGGCACCACATTATTTCGTGAGGAGCTCAATCGCGTAGGTTGTTACAGTTGACATGCGCAATAGATTATATTAACATTGCTATTAAATGCTAAATCTACAGTCGCTGGGAACTTCTGAGTCTTTGATAAAGAAAGCGGGCCTCACAAATTACCCTGGTCGTTCGCTAGGCTGGCTGGCGTTTTAGATACTAAATGCCACAACAAAACAAAGCAGATGAGACAGTCTAGGTTATACTATTCTTGATTTACAATTATCTTTTTGTGAGCTTCATAAACCTCAATTACGTCCAGAGACATTGTGTCTATCAGTCAACCCAATTAAAACTCCGTAGGGCCTTTGCTTTGGATTGTCCAAATTTTGATCAAAACCGACTTGAATGATCAATTCATCCAGAATTGACTATATAAATTGTGCCAATCTTCCCATACTTCTTAATACATTATTGACGTATTTTTTAAGGCCCATCTACTTGTGCTAATTAAAATGGATGTTATGAACAAACTCGCTGAGCAATTTCCACAAACTTGAAATAAGATTTTAGGCTAAAATGTCGCGATTTTGCATACAAAGGTCTCACTCAAGCGATTTCTAGGATTACTTTGGATCAAGACGATTGTTTTGATTTGATACATTCCATAATAAAAGTCTTTATTTTCAAGATCAAAAGCATGGTCGTTTGATTTTTGACGAAAAACATGAGGTATCCCTCATGATTTTTGGCCATGTTTTCAAGTCCCCAAAAAAGTTGAGCAAGGGTGTCAGAAAGTAAGTACTAGATGAGAGCAATTGTTTGGTGCTATTCCCGTAGTCCAAAACGGCTTTTAACATGAGAAAACACGGCTCCAACATACCCATATTTTGATGTGTTTTGCATGCAAGTAAGCAGTAAAAGGTAATGCAAGTATACTACCTACTTGTATAAGGGCTGCTTTCACTGAGGTAGTTGTGAAGTATTTGAGAAGAACTAGATTCACAGCTATGGAGGGCTATCATGGAGACTTAAAAGATTTTATTGAGTACAATATTACAAAAGCTTACAGTCTTTTTATGAGATATACGAAGGCGATCGGCAGAGAGTGCTGCGACAGAGTAGGCTTGTTCTTACCAAAACTAGGCGAAAACAGAGAACCACCCAACGTGCAAAGGCACCTGTTGCTAATAAAACGCTAGAATCCAGAGTTGGATAAACCATTTGTGAGCGCTTAAAACAACAGAATACTTGACAGTAGCTGGTAAGCAAGCCAAATTACTGGTTTTCTAGCGCTTGATTTGCCATCAGAGAAGAGTAGAGCTGTACACCAACTAATTTATGCGATAAATCAATCATTTTATGCCATAAAATTCTACTTGAAGCCATGGTGTCCTACTTTAATAATGCAATTCTGACCATAGACATGCACGAATGCATCAATATCAATGGCGTATTTCATTACAGCTGCGTTACGCAATGTTGAAATAAATATTCATCGTTGCAGTGTCATGTTCTGTGCCCACAGGTTTGCCAAGATGTCACTATTTGTTTCTAAATGTTTTTTGAGGCTTGACATGTCAACCCTTGTTTACAGTACAAAGATATGAAGACCCTGCCATTCAGTCATGTCTTGATATAACATTGAGCTTCTTAAAGTTCTAGGATTCTTTCAGGATTAATTACATTGCATTCGTCATGTGTGAAATATGACAGAATAGAATTTTCTACTCGCTACTACATTGTGTTGGCAGATGAAGTAAAAGAAGCCAGCATTTATCTGAAATAGGATCATTCCAATTGCGCTAGCCCCACATTTGTATCGTACAGAAAGGGGTTTTTTCTAGCCCCTTCCAAAGTAATCCCTCGCTTGACTGATACACTATACCATTTCAATGGGTCAAGCTCTCTGATGATATATTCCTGCATTAGATTGATAGTATGGTCCATCATATGAAATGCTGGTCTTCACCAACCTCATATTCAAGTAAAGAAACGCCCATGGATATAATAAGCCGATTTGTTTATTTGTTTTTCTTTTACAGCGTTGTTGTAATCATTAATGGCGATCCTATACACTAATATTATGCAAGTGGTGTAAACAGCATCACCTAAGCCCAGAGGCTATCGATAATATAATAATGACTGTATCACACATACAGCAGACATACAAAAATATATTACACTTTTGTTCGCATAGTAGCATCACTTGTTAATATCAATCTGCTTTTACCTGGTGATGTTTAATCTTGGTGACTATAGCGTTTAGCTAGTACGGTTGACACTAATAATCGGATCAATTGTTTAAAAAGGATTTTCGTTTAAATCTGTCGTTTTGTTTATAGATGTTTATCGTTTGTTAAATGCAGGAGGTTCTCTCTATTTCTGTTGTCGCTACAATGTACGTAGCATACATCTAAAGGTGAATTGAATTGGTATACGCGCAACGAATGTTGGCAGAAGACTCCAACTTTCGTATTTTTTGAATGTTTGAAATAGGGGTGGATAGACACCGTCGCATCGCTTGCAATAAATGTGTAGCACAAACGCTGTAGAAAGGAGCACACTTGCCCAAGACATGCTTTCTCCCTCAGGAGATGTGTATCTCTTTGTTTTCACATACAACATATATGTATCTACATGTATTATTTGTTGTTCCTATTACTCATCTGAACAGCTTGATTAGGAAATCAGGCGTGATGTCCAATGTCAACTTGATAAAACAAATGATTGGACATACGTGATATATGGTGGTATCTTTTTTCTTGCATTTTGTCTTTTGGAATGAAAAGCAACAGAATAGCAGGAGTGGGGCTGTCGACCACTGAATCTACTGGAAACACACACGCACTCAATATTAGGAGAAAAAAGCGAGTGGCAATAATGTAGATATAGCAGGGAAAGCTGGAGATTCATTATGCAAATACCTGTTGAAAGAATAAGTTTGTTTCTCATAGTCCCTGACTTATCTCCTTAACAACCAACTACGCATTTCATTGACCAAATGCTGCTTCTCTCTGCATCAAGATTGTCTATATAAATAGCTATTCATTATGAGTGATATCAAGTGAAAGAGATTTCCCTTTTTCCTTTCTTTCTTTCCTCTCTCTCTCTCTTCTTCATTTTCTCGTTCTGTCAAGATGAAATACGGCCAAGAATTACAGCAAAACGTATTTGCACCATGGCGTCTATCTTACATTGCCTACGACGTACTCAAGCAAGAACTCAAATCTCGCCAGTTGGACCATGGGTGGACCGACAAAGACGAGAGTGATTTTACAAACTTACTGGACAACGAGCTCACCAAAGTGTATGATTTCGTCAATGCAAAATTAGCAGAAATTGATGCACGCATTCTGTACTGCGAACGCACTATTCAGACGCTCCAAAAGAACCCCAGCATGGCCTCTGATGCCAACTATGGAATCATGGATGAAGCTTTAACCGAAATCCTTTTTGATGTAAACGATCTTTCTCGCTTTACTCGTGTTAATTTCGTTGCCATCCAAAAGATCCTGAAAAAGCATGATAAATGGACTGGTTTGAATCTTAAACATGAATTTGTAAAAAGATTGCGAGAGAAGCCGCTCGACAAACAGCGCTTTGATGTTGCCATCATCTATATTTCTGCACTTCATGATATTTGTCGTAACCGAGGCAAGCAATCACCAGGAAACAGTGCATCAGGTGGTGACCAAAACGCCTTTGAAAGAGCTACTGCCAAGTACTGGATTCACCCTGATAACATCACTGAAGTCAAGGCCATCATCATGTTGCATTTACCCGTGCTGATCTTTAACAAGAACAAGAAATGGGAGCCCTCGGATTCAGCTATTTCAAGCACTTACTTTGATAACTCCAACTTTGATCTATACACTGGCCGCTTACAGAGAGACGAGGAAGCTGAAGCTATCAGATTTAGATGGTACATGACAAAGAGAAAAAAAAATAGGAGACAATTTCTTTTATACTAATGTCACCTCGACATCCCTTGTTATTGTTAGGTATGGTCCTATGAACTCTACAAGCGTATTTATCGAACGCAAAACACATCATGCTTCTTGGTTGGACGGTGCCTCCGTCAAAGATCGATTTAGAATCAAGGAAAATCAAGTGAATCAGTTCATGACAGGTCTATACACTGCTGATCAAATAGCCAACGACCAACGCAAGTCAGGTGCTGAAGCATCCGCTGTAGAGAGCGCCCATTTCATTGCTCAGGGTGTGCAGAAATCATTCAGAGAGAAACGCCTGGAGCCCATGCTGAGAGCCTTTTACAACCGAACAGCATTCCAACTGCCTGATAACCAACGTGTGCGCATCTCGCTCGATACAGATCTCACCTTTATTCGCGAAGATCATCTAGACGGAGTGAGTCGTCGTCAACCTACTTACAACTGGCGTCGTAATGATGTAGGCATAGATTACCCCTTTTCACACGTGAAGGAGGGTGACATCCTTCGCTTCCCATATGCTGTCCTGGAAACCAAGCTCCAAACACATCTAGGCCAAGAACCTCCAGCATGGTTGAATTCGCTAGTGGAAAGCCATCTTGTCCACGAGGTTCCGAGATTCTCAAAGTACCTGCATGGTGCATGCCATTTCTATCGGGAGAGGCTTCCTTTGCTTCCTTGGTGGTTGGCAGAACTCAATGTGGATATTCGTAAACCTAGAAATGAAAACATTGGTCTGACTCGCTCCCGAAGCTTCAAGCCCCTGATTGACGGTAAATACAGAAGAGCCATGATTGAAGAAAAAGAAAGAGCAAATCAACAGGCTGTTGTTGGTGGTGGAGAACAGATATCTACAAGGTCAAGCAGCTCTGGGACCGCCATCAACAATGGGTCCTCTTCTTCTGTGGAAGACTTCAAGAACAAAGAGTTTACACACATGAACAGTAACCTGCCACCAGTGCCTCCAGGAAAGAATGAGGCTGTTCCTCTGGAAGCAGCTGCTACAAAAGACGCTCAACAAGGTGCTTTCTCTTCGTTCCCTCCTCAAATACAAAAGTTCTTTAACAATCGAAAGAGTCAGGATCAGCACAAGTCAGCAGATCTCGAACTAGGTGCAGCCGTTACAGGGGATGAATTTGAGACTACCAACAAACGACACAAGGTCAAGGTTCGAGTGGAGCCCAAGGTCTTTTTCGCAAATGAACGTACATTCATTGCTTGGCTCCAGTTCTGTGCACTTTTATTGACGGTTGCATTGAATCTACTCAATTTTGGTGACACTATTTCAAGAACTGTGGGTGGCATCTTTATTGGTCTGTCGGCTGGTATTGCCATCTATGCTCTCTATAGATTCGAGAAGCGTGCCTGGATGATCAACCGTCGTGTCGATGGTCGTTACGATGATATCTGGGGCCCTGCAGTTCTTTGTCTATTATTGGTTATCGCACTTGTTGTAAGTATACATCTAAACGTGATCTATTGTGCATGTATTAATACTGCTCTTTTTAGGTCAACTTCTACCTTCGATTTAGATGAAAACTGCATTCGATCATCTCTGTTTCATGTCATCCTGTGCACTCAAAACCCCTCTTTCTTTTTATTTATTTATTAGTATTTGATCCTATGCCTAATGTACTTTTTTTCTTATTTCTATCTGTTGCTTCATCTACTAGAAGGATATCATTTACTATGAAAATCGAAAGAGTTTCCCCATCATATTAATATATTTTCACCACACCAACAAAATAGTAATAATGTACTAGCTTTCTCTCATCATATTCCCTACCACCCCTCTCTCTTACTTTTGATATTAACGTACCAATAAACATTTATCTCTCTTTTTCTTTCTAATTTAAACCAACATTGCTATAAATCATCGCACACCACTCTGGTTTTCAAATGCAGTTGCCAATTCAGTATTTGCATGTTGGCATTACCAACTATCATCTGAGTACATGATTCACAGGCCACGCATATATCAATATCCAACCTTTTACGACCAATTGATATGTCAAACCGCTCATTTTTTGTACATTTATTTAAAAACTGACACTATCAATCATAGTGCCTAAAGCCATAACAATATTGTTGCCCATAACAGATTCAACCTTATCTTCCAAATGACGCTTAGGATCTTGTTTGCCTACGTGCCTTGTCTTGAGCTGCTCAGGTGTCATTGTCAATTCTTCTTGAACGGATTTGTTGTATGATTCTGCTAATGTCAACATGTTGGAAACACTCTTTTCGTTGACTTCAGTATGCTCAGTAAAGTTCTCCAATGTTAAACCGTCTGTCCAATCCTTCTTGTGTAAGTTGAGCAGCATCTTTTCCTCTAGTTCGTTTTTGCGATAGTTGATGGCAATCGAGTAGTAGTGTCTGTTTAAGCCGTGGATCAAAGCCTGAATAGAAGGCTTATTTAAATGGCCAATATTCGAGGTGGTTTGACGAGGCTCTTGTCCAAGCATGACAGTTTGTGGATTGATCAGACGGAAAGCGTCAATGACAACCTTACCCTTGACAGACTGAATGGGATCAACGACGACAGCAACGGCACGAGGATTCAGTTGCTCAAAACTTTGTTGTGTGTTGATATCGACACTGGACAACCAACAACCAAAACCAGGATGGGAATGGTACCAGCCAACAACCATTTCAGGTCTATTTCATCATAAGTGTCTGTAATATACACACTGAGCAACAAATTGCATCTAATTTACCTTCCAGTTTGCTTCAACATGTCTAACATTTTGGTTTGAAAGACGGGATCAACAGCTTCGACTGATACGCCAGTACCACTTTGAGGCATAGCAAAGACATCGATAACACGAACGGTATAATCATCAACAAATTCACCCAACATCAAACCCATTACTTCCATTGGAACACCAGCACGACCTACAAAATAAAATATGAGCAAAATGCACCTTGTTATGCTATATATCTATATTTATGTACCGTGCTTCAACATCTATACAGAAAAACGAGGTAAGTTTAACGTACATCAGGTGTGGCGATGATCATTCTACCTTTAAAAGAGCAAGAGATGAAATGTACACCATTTCAGCATTATCTACAGTGGGTGTATCCATACCAGGCTGCATTCCCTATTGAACAGTATGGCAAAAGAAGGGTGAGCACATTCTACTTGATATGTCGTCTTTGGTTTTGTGGGCAATGGGAGGATACGAACCTGTCCTAAACCAGCTGCAGCAGATCCGAATAAGCGTTGAAGTCTTTCCATATTGTTTTGTGTATATGTTCTGTAATGAAAACAAGAAGAAAGGAAAGTGATAGCTTCTGGTAGGCGAAGAAGGACTTACGTTAACCTCAGTGACGCGTAGCTGAAAGTCAAGTTGAATTAAGCTGCAAAGTCCCGTTTTACACACGTCATCTCAGAGAAATAATGCACATCTCTGTTGCAAATGGCAATTTTCAGGCCAAATGTGTATAGGAAGCTAGTAAGTACAGGTAACAGAGATTGAGCAGAAATGGCTCTACGAAAGTATTTGATGCTGACATTGGCTTTATTGGATCTATTCAAGTTGTTGTGTGCTTCAATCCACTACGGATCCAGGTGTTCATACTGCCAATGCCCAAAGCAGCTGATGATTGGCAGACAAGCGTGTCTACTTTATAAAAGGTGGCATAGCATAATAGACATTGAATAACCACAGAAATACATGTTCCGGTTTGACAAGTCGCTTCGACGCCAAAATGATGGCGAATTTATGCTTTATGATTGCATGATGAAGTAGTGATTTCAGTTTCTTTTTTGGTTACACCATGCTTTGTTATCATATTCCTGAACACTCGGCATGTGATTATCTATTACATAAGATGCTTTCTTCATCCAAACAATTTTTTTTCCGTCTTCTTTCTTCTTTTTCATCAAACAATCATGGCGCAAAAAGGAATTGATATCTTGCCTTTCGAGGACTACAAGCTCCCACCTTTAGGACATGCTATCTCAGGTGCTGTTGGATCCACCATCGCCAATTTGTTCATCTATCCATTAGACATGTGAGTAGTAAATGTCTCAGTAATCATCAGGCATTCGAAGCCTAATAGTGCTAGCATTGTAGATCCACAACTCGACTTCAACTAAAGGGGGACACTGAGAAAAAGCAGGGCATCTTGGAGACCATCAAAGACATTTACTTAAAGGAGGGAGGATTGAAGGGATTGTACGCTGGACTGGAGTCCGATACTTTGGCAACTGTGTTATCCAGCTTCATCTACTTTTACTGCTACACTGCATTGAGAAACATTCAAGAAAAGATGAACACCACTATGGGCAAATCGTCAGCTCAACTGAATGTCGCTCAAGAGCTGTTTCTAGGTGCCGAAGCTGCCTTGATTTCGAGATTCTTCACTACGCCTGTATCCAATGTCACAACCCGTCTTCAAACTGCTGGACACAGCGAAAAGGGATTCAAGAAAACAGCGTTGGATATCTTAAAGGAGAAGGGAGTAACAGGTTTTTGGACAGGTAAAAACTCAAATCGCACAGGATGTGGCATATATACGGAAAATAACCAGAGTGAGCAGGTTATCGTGCTTCCATTGTCTTGGTGTCAAATCCATCGATTACCTACTTTGTGTTTGAAAAGGTGAAGACGCTTTATATGCGTGCTCAAAAGAAATCAAGTCTGACAGGCCTGGAAGTCTTTCTGTTCTCTGCTTTGTCAAAGAGTATTGCCACCATGATTACATATCCCTTCATCTTTTTACGCACAAGAATGATTGGAAACAAGGACGGAAAGCAAAAGGGCATGCTTGAAACATTGAAGCATGTTGTTGAGAAGGATGGTGTGCTTGGTCTCTACAAGGGAATGCAAGCTCAGCTCATCAAAGGGTTCTTTAACCAAGGTATCATGTATATGATCAAGGACTATGTTGCCACCTACTTGGCTCTCGTGTTTTATCAATCCTACAAGCTTAGAATGAGAGCAAAATTAAATTCTTCTTCTATTTAAAATATATATATAGAGCTCTTTTACCTTCTCTTTTTACTAACTAATAAATATGTTTAAATCAGTTATTATATCTATTGATCATATTGTAGTGGCATTCAGCAACGTTGAAAAGTCTGCTGAATGGTATCATACTATGCTGTAAGTAAATCTCTTGTCGAGCTTGTTGAACAATTGAACCTCATTTCCTTCGGAGGACAGAGGGATGGCTGTTCAACGATTCAAGACACCGTCTGCTTCAAACCAAGATCGCATCGTGCTTGTATTCGCTCAGCAAAAGATCAATTTGCATTAGAAAGATATTGAGGTGTTTTCTGCTTGCAAGAAACCTGAATTGGAAGGCACATCCGACTTCTGTCTTATCAGTAAGCAACCGGCTGAAGCATTTTTGCAGCATTGGAAGCTGCATTTCTGCAAACTAGCAGTAGAAGCGCCAATCAAAAGAACAGGCGCCCAGGGACGATTGCTGTCGGTCTACGTTTACGATTTAGATAGAAGTATCCAATTACGCTAAATAAACATGGCATTCTTATACAACCAAGATACCTACGAGCATTGGGAAACCTGGGCAATCTACATGCACACAATTACAACGATGCTCATTTAGGGAAATTCATATCAGAGCCTTGACATTGTTCATCCGTCACTTGATCTAACTCGACAAAAGCACTATTAACGCATGAATTACTCTAGTTGCTCGCATACCAATCCACTTTTAATAATACCAAGAGCTCACTTTCATGTGCTGAATAGAATTTGCATTGGATTGCACACTTTTCTGCATCGCATGTTGTCGCAAAGGCAGACAGATAGTCAATGTGATTTCGCACGTCACTTGAAATTCTCAGGTAGATAGTACCGCGTATTCTGAATGGCAACTGAGCAACGCTTTCTCTTCAATAAAGAAAATATACCAATATGCAACGAGTAACAGCAACTGAAGACTTGACTAGTGTGGAATGGAGAGATACAAACTGGCTAGAGGTATTGGAAAGATGATCGAATCGATAGAGTGCCACTCTAATCATTCAAACAAGAGAGTGGGAGGTTTTCAGAATCAACAGATGGTACTGGATTACTTTGCTCTGTCTCCATTTTGGGACAGACACTGCAACAACCAAGTACTATCCATGCAAACGCAATACAACGATCTTAGACAACCTTATGAAGCTACAGTGGAAGCATTACGGTACATGCGAAACCCCAACATGATGCATATCCACATTATTGACTATCATTTCTTGATAGCAAAATGACAGGCATTGAATTTGCAGTGGTTCATGACCAGCCTCCAGTCTGGATCATACAAAAAAGATATAGACGTGGGCCAGCTCCAGATGATGTAAATCCAATTGCAACATACTACATCATGGGAGCTAATGTCTATCAATCGCCCACCATTTACTCGGTCATTGCTAATCGATTGGTAATGAATAGTTAGCTCCTTTCATTATATATCTGTAATTCACGCTTATCAAGTAGTTGACGAGTCTATTTCATGTCAACAGCGCGTTCAAGGAGACACAAAGTATGATGGACTTTCATCCGGCAAAAGGCTACAGTTGGAAGACATCTGCAGACACAAGCAAAAAATCAGCTTCTTCATCAGAAAAATCACCACTCACAGCCAAGAGCGCTGGCACGAACACAGCAAGTACATCAAATACAGCTAAAGGCAATCTGAGGGCTCAGGAGACGCAAGTATTTCGACATTGGATGGATAGAGCGATCGAGACAGCATCTATCAAAGTGACACAGGCACGACAAATTATTGATACACCAGAAAGTGAAAAGATGAATGCAACTGGAGCAATTGATTCACCCAACTCACAACTTCGAGGTAAGATTATCTTTTTTTAAAGAATCGTAATAGCTAGGTATCTGACATTTATTATTTGTCGACAGATGACATTAGCGGAAAGAGATCAAGAAAGCGCATGGATGAAGGAAACACATCCAGTCGTAAAAAGAAAGCTGCAAAATAGTAGAATAAAAAAAAGTGCTTGTTTGAAATGGATGTAGAAATCTTCTATTGAGCTTTAAGAGCTTTCTCTGCCTTCTTGATTGAACCCTTATCCGTTTTAGGTTGACGTTTCTCACTGACCATACTGAAAGGACCCTCGACACGGAATGGACGACGCAACTCACCACTGGAAGTTTTTCCATTAAAGAGATGAATTCTAGCTTCCTTGGTCATGAAAAAGGTCTTGAATCCCATAATACTTTGAATGAGAAGAGGCTGAACGTAGCCAAATTTAAGATGAAGGAATGCGACGATAGCAATAGCTGTAAAACCTTGCTTTAATTGTTTCTCAACATCAGCAATGTCATAATCTAAGGAATCAATTATTTTATGGTTCACAGTGCCGTATTAATACCAAACATTTACCCATATTCGTGGTGTTGATCAATGTGTCAGCTTTCTCGGAACCATCCCAGTTTTGAGCTCCTGGTTCAACGAAACGTAAGGGGGTTGTATCTATGCAATGTTTTATGTGATCAGTGAATTTTCATAGCAATAACTTGTGCGGTAGCTTTGATTACCGTTCTTTTTACGAATGACAGACATGAGGTAGAATGAAAGCACGATAACCAACAGTTGAGAGCCCAAATAAAGACCACGGATGGCTCCAATATAACTTGAGTTATCAAGATCCATGTTCTTGGTGACTTGACGCACAAACAAGAAGAATCCCATATTGAAGAAGGGATGATTTAAAATCTTGGTCCAGTTGGGCATGATGTTATTTCTATTTGCTCTTTATAATACAAATGAGAAAGATCCGTTGCATCTGTCTGGACATTGCTCACGAACAGCCTAAATTTTTCTTATATCTCGTGTAACGGTCACGAGAAAACTGCTACCTTCTTGACAAGAAATGTCAAATTGATCACTAGTAGCTATCAAATATGTTTTTTCAATTGAGGTCAATATCAATCAATACTTTGAGGTCACTAATACACACTGTTGCAGCGCCATAAAATCAAGACATCATTTAAGACTATTATTTATTATTCTTGTTGTTTATCATCATGATTTGGATATAATCATCTCATGATACGAACTTTTAATTTATGATAACTATAGCTTAAAACTATTTATAAGCTGAAACCTAAAAACCTTTGATGGATTGGGTGACAGACGTTTATATCCTGTAGGATGAATAAAAACGTTGGCTAAATTTTAGAGCTCACAATAAGGATGACTTTATTATATTTCATCCAGTCGCTCAAAGTCGCTCATCACAATTCTGATTTCAAATAAGAAATACTAAATATGGTAAGCCAACTACCAAAAAAAGGAATGTCGTGCGTGTAGTGATCAAATTGACACTACTGCCTTATAACTTACTTTTTGGTCCTACTTTCATGTGATTCGGGGATGTAGCTCAAATGGTAGAGCGCTCGCTTAGCATGCGAGAGGCACTGGGATCGACGCCCAGCTTCTCCACTTTTTTTAAAAAAATTCCTGCAGAGTTACACTCCATAAACTTTTTGCAAAGGATTTTTGTGTTACAAATCGACCTTACTTTTGTAACCATGCTTACATATTTTTTCTCCGCTTCAACAATAATGTTACAAATCGTCCTTACTTTCGTAGCCGAGTTTCCTTATTTTTTCTCTGCTCCTACAATAAAACAATGTTTACAATATCTGGTCTTTTGCCCCTATCAA
>DF836435.1:13721-25427 GCA_000950595.1 Mucor ambiguus
GCGCCACTTTTGACCGAATTTCTGTACAGTAGGAATGCAAATGAGATAGGCGGCAACACACATGATTGCCATCAGAGTACTATTCAGTGCATAGGATGTTAGCTGCATTCAATCCTGACTGATTGGATCAACTTACTATGACCAGCCATCGCCGAGTGAACCTCTGATCTGCACCGCTGTCAATGAAAAGATCATACCGCAGATATTTCTAGTGAAATTGTTGGCAGAGACGACTAGATGGGTGTTAGCAAAAGACGGTGCAATCATTACAATGTCAAATGTTGTACCTGAGGCAGCCTTGGTGTGATTGGAATCTACTAGATATGTGTTTGCTACTGTGATTGTGAACATGATGCCAAATGTAGCTGTCAAATGAAAGCGGATCAGTAAAAAAAAACCCCCCAAGGTCATGCAAGGTATGAGCAACGTACCAATAGTATAGGATGCTAATGGACCCATGAAGTGAGTTGGGACATGCAAAAACCATCCGTACATGACGGCACCGAGAGCAATCAATGGCACGCCAATGTAAATTGGCCTCAAACGAAATTCTTTGACTGTTTCGCCGTTGTTCTTTGCAACTGCTTTGTGATAGAGTTTATCAGAAATAGCACCGGCAAAGATAGATCCAGAAGTGTTACCAAGACCACCTGCTAAATAGCAGAGGCCAATGGAGCCAGTGGGGAATTTGTATACAGATCCAAATGTCTGAGGCAAAATGGTGACTAAAAAATAAAACCAACCAAACGCAATACTGATGGGCAAGCACACCAATGCAACCTCTTTTTTCATCAGCAATTCCAGACTACCAAACTATTCGACTGTTTAGCCATTGAATGCAAACATCAGAGTATGTGTACTCACTGGGTTGAATTTAAGTCTTTCCAAACGTTCCTTAAAGCTGGCTGGAGGTGCCAATCTCTTTGAATTAGGAATATATAGAGTTTCCTTGAGAAAGATAAAATCGAGAACGATCAAGACGCCGCCCATGATTGTCTTGATGTAAAAGATCCAGCGCCATCCGAGGTATTGATCAATGTAGCCGCCTGCAATGGGAGCCACAGCAGGGCCTAAAATGGTACTAAATAGATGATAGTTTAGTAAAAATTAGGTCTTGCTATAGGCATGAAACCGCTGTACCCTAAAATGTAAATTGACATGGCTTTTCCACGTTCATGAGGCTCGAAAATATCAGATACACTGCCACCGCCCACAGCTTGGCCAGCACATGCAAATATGCCTTGCAGTAGACGGAACGCAAAGAAGAGACCTAGGCTAGTGGAAATACCACAAATGATGGTGCATACCGTGTAGAGAATAATAGCGACAATGTAAATCCATCGTCTGCCAATGCGCTCGCTTAGAGGGGCCCAAAAAAGAGGCTATTACAGAGCACTTTAGTATGGTACTTCTAGTTACCGTTGTGTATGGTTCAACTTACAGCCAGAGCATTCATCAATAGAAACAATGCAATTGTTGCATTAATCAGCTAGGTGCAAGTCAAGGTAGTTAGCATTTGTGTGAGCTATATGGTTTGTATAACGTGGAACTTACAGTGAGATTTGTGTCAAAGTATACCATGATATCATGTGTGGCAGGCATCTATGAGTACGCAGATAAAGGTTTAATTGCTTAATTGGTGTAAATGAATGTAGATTACTTACATAGACTGCAGAGGAAAAGTATCCCATGAATGAATTCATTGACACAACAAGTAACAGGATAGTTTTTTTGCCTTTAGGCCAATTCTACCACAGATGGAAGGTGAGATCAATTGCTAATCGTAGATCCAAGCACTGTTGCTTACCATTGGGTTATCTGGATCATCTTTGTAATTGTATGATGTGGTGTCATTTATAACCTCCTCGTTGTATAATTCAATTTCATCAATCTCTTTATCTTGGAAATCTGTAGACAGTGTATCGCTATTGCTACTATTGATGGAAGGCACTATGAGATCAGTTTAATTTCCTGTGTCGAGATGCTTCATATGCCGGTTGAATTTACATTTTTCTGGATGTGTGTTACTCATTTCTTCACTCAGAGATCGAGGAAAAGGAAGAAAATCTCGGCAGAAGATCACAAAATGAAGGCTTTATTTATACGATGGATCTCGCAGCACATTTTTAGTGCTGATTTCTAACGTTTAACCGTGATAAATAAAGCTTTGAGTAACATAAGCTCTATCTGATCTTTTATACCCAATACAATAATGATGCTATCGACACTCAATCAGTCGCAATAGCCGCATCACTCACTCTAGACCCGATCAAAATACCGATCTCACCTCTTGTCCATGATATAAAACCGTTTATACAAAGAAACGACAGCATATCAACCGAGAGAACACAAGATCAAACCATTTTTCTCAGACTTTGGTGTATATGCCAGCTTGAAAATATCAACTTAGTAATGAGAAGCTTATTTCTGGAGAGACTAAAATAGAGCTTACACAAATAACCAAATTGAGCGAAATCCCACCGTAACATCCTTGAAGTCGGTAAATATCATCGCCGAGTACGCATTGCCGACAACAATGAATTATAAATCAAAACTGGCTTTTTGATGTGTTTCTCTCACGCAGTATTGCTTCTTTCATTACTCGTACTATATACTATAATTTAAGACTTTGAGGAGGATTCAATGCTGCTCTCATTTATTGAGTGAACCGATTAGATAGCACAGGAGGGTGTATTACATTGATGAGAGTCGTATCCAGAATTAGATTACTCTATTCTGTCAGATAAGCATATTTGATTTGATTTGATTTATATGTTATGTTCGATACACCATTTCTCACACTAACATTCACCATAATTGAAAGACTCATGATTTGAAGAAATAGTTTATTACAGGATTAAGAGGATGTGTATGTGAGAATTAATATAGGTATGATACAGTCTATAGAGAGGTGGGGGTGATTTGGGGTAAGGGCCTGTTGTATTTACAACGATAATTGCTGTTGCTTTTGCAACTCTCTTTCTTCTCGTTGCCGTCTCCACTTTCCACCATATTTGTAAACAACAGGAACGCAGACAGAGAACACGACCAAGATCATCAGTGAGGCAAAAGTACTGTAATAAGAAATTTGTTAGGTCTCGTCCTGAGTGCAATGTTATTAGTGTATAACTTACTATGACCATCCGTCACCAAGAGATGCTCTGATTTGGACACCAGTCAACGAGAAGATCATGCCGCACATGTTGCGAGTAAAGTTGTTGAGAGAGACAGCTACAGTGTAATAAAGATTAGTATTCAAGTTGCTACCAATGTCGAATATAAGACTTACCGGAAGCAGCCCTTGATGTATTAGCTTCGACCAGGTAGGTGTTTGTAGCAGAGATACTCATCATGAGGCCGAAACAGACTAATGTATATAAAGATCAGTTAAAATAATTGTGGCATGCATCTCGAATAAACAACTTACATAATGCAAAACCGATCAAAGGGCCCATAAAGTGTACTCCAGCGTGAAGAAGCCAACCGTAGATGAGAGAGCCGGCAACCATAAATGGGAGGCCAATGTAAATAGGCTTGAGACGGAACTCCTTGACAGCGACACCGCCGTTCTTTTGAATAGAGTAATTGTTGATCTTGTCCGAAATGACGCCAGAGCCGACAGCACCCAGAATGTTACCAACGCCACTAGCCAAGAAACAGAGACCAATTGTGCCAGATGAAAAACCGTAGATCTCAGCAAAGGTAGGCGAAAGAATGGTAACAAGAAAATAGAACCAGCCAAATCCAACACTGACAGGGATACAGATGATAGCGGTTTCTTTTCTTTTCAAGAGGAGTAAACTTGTGAACTACAATGGACATGGTTAGTTGGGATATTACAAGGAATCTAAGATGCCAAACTTACAGGATTAAATGTGAGTCTACTCAATCTTTCCTTGAGGTTGGCAGGAGGAGGAAGTCGCTTGTCGGCAGGGACGTATAGTGATTCAGGGATCAAGAAAAAGCTGAGGATAGCAAATGCACCACCAATGATGGTCTTGATGTAAAAAATCCATCTCCAGCCCAAGTTTTGATTGATAAAGCCACCACAGACGGGAGCAATGGAAGGACCAAGAATAGTACCCAGCATATACAGACCCATAGCTCTTCCACGTTCACGAGGTTCAAACATATCAGAGATACTACCACCACCAACAGCTTGACCAGCACTTGCAAAGATACTTTGTAACAATCTGAAGGCAAAGAAGAGACCAAGGTTTGTAGAAACGCCACATACAATGGTACATACACAGTAGATAATTAATGATACAATGTAGATCCACCGTCTGCCAATACGTTCACTCAAAGGTGCCCAGAAGAGAGGCTATGAAAACATGTTAGGCTGGCTGATGACGAGCACACTTATAGAAAAAACTTACAGCAATGGCATTAAATGCCAAGTAAAGGGCAATAGTAGCATTGATGGTCTAAGCAAGACGAGAGGTTTAGTAGGTATGTACAATAATTTTCAAAAGTAAAATGCATACTGTAAGGTTGGTCTTGAAGTAAACCATAATATCATGGACGGCAGGCATCTAATGAGCAATGAACGTCAGTAATTATGAGCTTTACTTGTTTGAATTACGTCTTACGTAGATGGCAGATGTAAAGTAACCAATAAATGAATCAAGGGAAATTGCTAATAAGGCGAGATACTTTTTTCTCTCGGGCCAATTCTTAAAACGAGAAAATCAATGAGCTGATCAGGACTATCACTACATAAAAAAACTGCATGATACTTACCACTGGGTGATTGGGGTCATCTTTAGGATTGTATACTGGTGCTGCAGGTTTATCTTCGACGTAAGATTCGACTTTGGCAACATCTTGTTGGTCTTCGTTTGATAATGCAGTGCTATCACCGCTTGAGTTAGACTCTGCGATTGAGTTTTCTATTATTTAAGTTGGTTGGAAATTGATTATAATCAAATGTAAATTTATTTACCCTTTTTGTTATTTTGAAAATTCATTGCTAATGTTTTTTTTTTGATCTAATGGATCACAAAATCAAGTTGACAAGGCTGCTGTATTTATATAAATTCGTCGATCCCGGACTTTGAAGCTGTTCAACCATGTAAATTACCCGTGCCGATTGTAGATCTATTGAAGTTAGCAGTAATGGCCCATACAACACCGTGTCAAAGGCAATACAATGTCTCTGATAGCATCTATACAATGTATCAAGGCTTTTCTAAGTTTAAGGGAGTCCTTTACTATATATCAATATACAAGATCAAATATTTTTTCAAGTATGTCGGCTTTGATTTACCCGTGATTGTAGTGAAATGCCTGCACATGATGAGTGGGTGCAAGAATTTATCCAATAGTTGCCATAACCATTTATGCGGATCAAAGAATACCTTGCTACGAAAATTATACGCATTTGGGAATATCACTTACATCATATTGCTGATTAAAGATTAAGCAACGTGCCTAATAGTTTTTATCTTGGATCTGATTAGCAACATCTGCGTGCTTCAAATATGTACATTAATGAGTTGGAAGCAACGTGTTGAGGTAAACCCAAGGAATATTCTGCAGACGCAGGCGTACTATGTGATGAGATTGCCTGGAACATCCTATCACCATACCATGAACAGATAAGTTTCGACATGGACATTGTTCGTCACTGTTTCGCGCTTACTCGGATTTAGAATGCGCAAAGCATACATTTATCTCCATAATTCCGCAATACCGTTTTGGCATTGGAGCAGATCAGGAATATTAGTAATCCACATCATGTGCGATTTTACGACTTATCAACTTTATGCAGTCGGGACACTACTTGGTAATAAAGTTGAATGTTTCTATTGAGTGGGTAATTGCACTAATCATTAGGCAAGGTAGCCATACAAGTCTTCTATACTTGCAAATATATAGTGCCATGTTGTCTAGGTATGACAAACAAATGTCGAGTCATTTTATTATCATTGGGCCCCACGCCTAGAATGTTTTGTTAATATATACTATTTTAGCTCTGGAATATCATACAGAAAAGGTTTATAAGCAAGCTGTAACTGTAGATCTGATTCTCCCAAGATGCTCCTCGTCTGTATCAATAAGAGCTAATCATATACATACAGTCAGTATACGTACACTGCCCCCTTAAAGCTCTAAAGTATACACATTAGCATCATTTAGGCATGTCCGAGCCGTGTTTTCTCGTGTTAGAAGCCGTTTCGGACCGCCAGGATAGCGCCAGACAATTACTCTCACATAGCAGCTACTTTCCAATACCTTTGCTCAACTTTTTGGGGATCGTTGAAAATCGACTCCAAACCATGAGGGGTACCTCATGGTTTTTGTCGAAAATCAAACGATCGCGTTTTTGACGGCAAAAAGAAAGAATCCTACTATGGCAATTTTAATTCAAAATGTTTCTCTTGATCCAACGCAACCCTTAAAATTACTTTTGTGAGACCTTCATATGTAAAGTCAACATTTTTGCCGAAAACCGTATTTCATATTTTCGCAAATTTCTCAATAGGCTTGTTTAAAACACTTGACTTTATTAACATTATTAAATGCGTCTTGTAAAGTACTTTTAGAATGCATCAGGAAGTACGATCTGATCATCACAATTTATATAGTGGAATCCGACGAAACAAGTGGAATCGAATCCAAAACGGTCGAAAATTAACGAATCAAGACAGAATGTCGACCGGAGGTTTAATATATTTTGCCTGGCGAACTCACGGCCTTGTTCTTCTTCGAGGTAAATGATGCGTTTGAAAGGCAATAGGAAGAGGATGACAGATTGAGAAAGTACTATAGCTTAGGGTGGCTACCTTATTTTGAGTTTAATGTGCATTAATATGATTAATATAGTTAATCGTTACAGGTTGGGCATCCAAACGCTAAGTCTAATTTGAAATGCAAAATTGTCGTCCTCCTCTTCATCAGAGTTGCATATGATACCTGGGATGTGAACTCTATTTTGCTTTGGCTGTAATAGATTTTACGGCAATAACAGCGCCACAACTAATATCAATCAATGAAATGTCTCGCGCAGCCAATAATGAGAAGCAAGAAAGTGATGAGCAAGAGGCATACTTGGGTTACGAAGGAGTGGGTTTCAAGCAAAATCACGAATGATGTTGTTGAATAAAAACTTTGTTCTGTTGACAGCCAAAATTTAAGAGAGATCAAGGAATCGGAATGATTAATAAGAAAGATGGTATGGATATAAAACCTTTGAGAGAGGTGGGGGCTGGTATTTAGCGCTTGCATTGTCAAAAAATCCAATTTGTTTTGAGAAATCGAGAGCCTGATGAGGCCCTGTAAGCTATTAGGGAAGAATATATTGAATATCCTATCTGACTCTTGATTGACTAGTTTGAGGATAATAACAGCAATTGCTATGAGTTCAACGGAGCCAATAATACTGCATGATACGTTAACCTTCCTCGAGTGTAATTGAATCGATTTCTACCTGTAAATCAAGATGCGAACATCACTTAATGCTATAGCACAAGGACTATATGGCGCCTTGCTCCTCTTTAGAGGCGATAAAAACTGGCAAAGCATTGTAGAATAAAGAGAAGTTTGTTTATTAGAAGATTAACAGCCTTACAGGCAATGGCCTGGGTATATATTAAGTATAGTGGAATAATAGCGATAAGTTACATTAGTTTCGTTGTTGCTGCCTCTGCAACTCTTTCTCTTCTCTTTCTTGCCTCCATTTCCCTCCAAACCTCTGTACCATAGGCACACAGACAGAAAATACCACCAAGCACATTAGAGCAGCAAAGGTACTATTATCAGATTAGTCTTTTGATACCTTACAAGCATCGATTCAACTTACTAGGACCACCCATCGCCAAGAGATCCTCTAATTTGGACACCAGTCAATGAAAAGATCATGCCACACATGTTACGAGTAAAGTTGTTGAGAGAAACAGCTATTATCACAAGATTAGTGTTGCGCACTTTGAGGAATACGCTACGGATTCTTACCTGAAGCAGCTCTGAATGTGTTTGCTTCAATCAAGTATGTGTTCGTGGCAGAGATGCTCACCATGAGACCAAAACTGAACATTCCAAATCCAATGAGGGGACCCATAAAGTGAGTGTGTGAATGAAGAAGCCATCCATAGATAAGAGAGCCGGCAACCATACATGGAAAGCCAACGTAGATGGGTCTCACTCGGAACTCTTTAACAGACACGCCTCCGTTTTTCTGGATAGAATAGTTGTTGATCTTGTCAGCTACGATACCAGAGAAAGCAGCGCCAAGGATATTACCGACACCACTTGCTAGGTAACAGAGACCAATGGTACCAGAAGAGAAATTATAGATCTGACCAAATGTAGGAGCAAGAATAGTAACCAAGTAATAGAACCAGCCAAACCCAACACTGACAGGGATACAGATGATAGCGGTCTCCTTTCTTTTTAAAAGAAGCAGACTTGTAAACTACAACAACGATGGTCAGTGCTGATATAACAAACTATGAAAAGGCGTCAAACTTACAGGATTGAATGTGAGTCTACTCAATCTTTCCTTGAGGTTGGCAGGAGGAGCAAGTTCTTTTTCAGCAGGAACATAGAGTGATTCAGGGATCAAGAAAAAGCTGGCAATGGCAAACACGCCACCAATGATGGTCTTGATGTAAAAAATCCATCTCCATCCCAAGTTTTGATTGATGAAGCCACCACAAACTGGAGCAATTGATGGACCAAGAATAGTACCCAGCATATAGAGACCCATTGCCTTTCCACGCTCACGAGGTTCGAACATATCGGAAATGCTACCTCCACCAACAGCTTGACCAGCACTTGCAAAGATACTCTGCAACAATCTGAATGTAAAGAACAAGCCCAGATTTTTCGAGACACCACAAACAATAGTGCAAGCACAGTAAAGAACCAGAGAAACAGAGTAGATCCACCGTCTGCCAATACGTTCACTCAAAGGGGCCCAGAAAAGAGGCTGCAAATATAAACACGCTGTTGGTAAATGCACTCAAACAATAGATGACAACACTTACAGCAATGGCACTGAAGGCCAAGAAGAGGGCAATGGTAGCATTGATTATCTATATAAAGACATTCAACAGGTTTTTGTTAGCCACAAGGATCCATATTTGGACTATTTACGTACAGTGAGATTTGTTTGGAAATAAATCATAATGTCGGCAACAGCAGGCATCTACAGTGCATTGTTTGTTAGACTTGACAGCGTTGACTATGCTTGCGAATCAAACTTACATAAATCGCAGAGGTGAAATATCCAATGAACGAATCTAGAGAGATAGCTAATAGAGCAAGGTATTTCTTTCGTTCAGGCCAATTCTGTGCATTGCAATTGTATTATTAGAGGATTTGTCGTGGTATATAGCATGCAGTGCTTCAAATTACCCAGGGGTGATTCGGATCGTCTTTAGGATTGTAAGGTACATTTTTTCCCGTTGCTTCTTCCACATACGATTCCACCTTAGCAATATCTCCATTTGCGTGAGGCTCTGATGGTATGGTACTGTCGACGCTCACGTCTGATCTTGTCAATATTTTATCTAGAAGCATTACATGTTTGTTTAGATTTCAAGTGGCACGATGTTTTCTTGTCGCCAAATACCTGTTGCAGGGTATTTTTCAGAATTCATGATTTTCTATATTTGAAAAAGAAGGCAGGAAGCTCGAATTATCCTTGTATTTATAGGTATTATATGATCTTGTTGTGTACCGTTAGGGATTTCGCTGGTCTGATTGGTTTTCTCTCTGTAGATTATCCTCTCCCCGTTGTGTGAAGGTTCAAATGATACAACATATGTTTTCAATGTGTTGTACGTGAATGCGGGAAGGAAAGTAGTGAAATCTTATAAAGGTAAATAGTAAAAATCTTTGGTAGCTTTCTGTAACGCAATTGCTCTGTAGTCGAGTGATTCCAGCATCAATGCTGGCAGATCAAGGTTCACTTTACCGAGGCTTTTCGCCAGTATGATCTGCAATGTAACACAAAAACTCAACAAGTACGGGGTAATTTATCCGTTGCCGCTGTAGGCTATGCAAATAGTTTATTTAATTGGATCATTGTCTAGGAGTAGCAATCAAGGCACAGTTTTCTAGACTTGTAGCAGAATCCACATAGTAGACCAATTTCACATCAAAGCCAAATTGCTCGAGGTATTTAGCACGGCCAGCATCAATCACACGCTTGCACTTGTATCCAATGCTTTCTCTCTCCTTGTGGTCTCTTCCAGAGAAATGGTTTCTAATATTACATGAGTCAGTAGTGAACCACAAAGCACAATACACACTGTTTACGTTGTTTCGTCTGAATTGTCATCGCCATCCTCGTTGTTGTTGGCATGCTCATCCTCCTCAGTAGTAGGTCCAGCGTCTGATTTTTTTGCTGCCTTGTTGTTTCCACCACTATGACATGTTGCCCAACTTGTCATTTTGCACATTCTTTCAAACTCGATCTTTGACATATCGATTGCCTTTAAGTAGTCCTGGTTGGGATACATTTCATAGCGACAAATTTGGTGACAGCAAAGAGCAATGATGATGCCCTGAATTGGATCTGACTGCCCCTTGGATTTTTCAGTCTCAACATAGTTCATGAGACATTTGAGCGAGATGTCAGTTGCACAACCACACAAATGCTTTGAGACAGCCACCACCTTCTTGTTGTTGTCAGCAATGCACTCGACCTTGGATAAATCCAAATCCTTGATATCAATCAATTGACGCTGCACTCTGGATTTGTTTTCTGAATGGCCGTGAAGTGTCAGATCTGTCTTGTTGCGAACACTCTTTCTGTCCAGTAACAAATAGGTGGCCTCTCCATTCTCTTCATCCACTGCCTTCTTGACGAACAAGGATAAATCTCCTTTGCCAGCACCAAATTCGACAAAACAGGCCGTCTTGTCCTTGAGCATGTTGTTCTTTTCCATGTGTCCCATCAACGAGGATAGCTGATCTAAATGCTTGGTATTCTGGATGGTGCTTCTATGGATCAATGAGTGACGAGAGCGGATTTACTGGTGAGTTGTGTGTACCTTTTCTTCTCAGACGAAGGGTGTGTGAGTTGTTCCATAGGAATAGGTGCTACATTGGCGTCGTACGCGGCAGTGATCTTGCTGATGATGGAATCCAAATCCTTCCTGGGCAGCTCATGTAATTGCACTCTAGCAAGCCATGGCTGAACAAACATCTTTTGGTGAGAGTAGATATTTCTCTGAAATTCCAATTCTTCCTCTGAGAGTGGCAAGGTGCAATTGACGTTGAGAGAATGACACACTGGCAGTTCTCTGGGTCTCGCATTGCATCTTGATTTCAAATGCTTTTCAAGGTCCTTTTCAAAAATGGTGCTGTGATGGTACTTTTGTTGGCTTTAAGGGTGTGATTTTCATTATGTCAACTACTTACTGTGAGTTGTCGTAAGGACAGGGAATTCGCTTGGGCAATCCCTCCTTGTCAGGCTTTTCATTCAAATGCTCGCCACAATAGTTCAAGTCCTTTCGGGCAGGCAAGCCACAGTATCTTCTCTTTCTAAGCACATAGTAATGGCCTAAAATTTTTTTTTCATGTTAGCGACAATCTCACCATGACATCTCGTTTGGATGACCCACACTGTTGTGGTTTTGTTGGCACCGGTGGTATAACAAAGGGCTCCTTGACCTTTTTGCTCTTTTTCTCGATGGGGTCTTTTGGCATGATTGCAGTAAACAAGAGGAAGAAAAGAAGCAAAAAAAAAAAAAA
>DF836435.1:30842-41591 GCA_000950595.1 Mucor ambiguus
TTATTTTGAAGGTCTAAAACAGCTTTTAGCATGAGAAACCAGGTCTCAAATATATCCGAATTTCGCTGTAATTTGCAGTTGGAGGTAAGGCAACATCATCTGTTGCCTCTTGTTCGTCATGGCCACTAATAATTACTATAGTAGCTTCAACTGCATTGGCAGTAACATTGTCATTGGCTTTATTATCAACGGCATCACCTTCATTTTCGTCTTTGAAGGAGTCATTTGTAGCAATGTCGAGTAAAATTTTCGCATGGCCGAATACTTTTATTGTTGTTTCGATTGTTACCGTTGACAGAACCGTCGAGGCTCTGAATTATCGCTCGAAGAAAGTGGCAAAGACATTATGAACATTAAACCACTCAAGGGATCCCTCTTTCGTGCTTTAATAAAATCACTGTTGCGTATATGAAGCGGACGCAAGGCAAAGGCTTATAGTTCTGGTTCCCAACTAGGGCTGTTAAAGTGAAGTTATAAGGACAGTTGCGTTCTTCCATGGTAATAGCGCAATGTAATAAGAATAATAAGTTACGGGATCAAAAACGCTATTTAAGTATATAATGACTAAGGCAATCCTCAAAATAAGCTGGATAACCTACTCTACAACTCGTAGCTTTTTTTTAGAGCTGTAAAATCGGGCTTAAGCCCTGGGACATTATTCTATATAAATACATGCTTTTGCAGTTTATTCACTTCAACTGATGTTTTTGCCAATTGCAATTTTTTTTGCCAGAATTAAGTATTAGTAATAGTTGTATATAAGTGTATGATTATGATTAGCTTCTATGTTTCTTGTTGCTCCTTCTCGAAAAGCAGCTTTGCCAAAATGGTATGTATTCACCTGATTCCTTGCTCTTTTGCTTTTTAATTCTCTTTTCATGCAATTCCAAATGTCTTCCTTTGGCTACTACATTGGGGAACCACCACTGACATACAAATGTAATCAGATATCGAGGCAAGAATGCAACTACAATAGCCAAAAAGAAGGTCATCCAGAACGACCATGAACCAAACACCATGTTGGCCATACCGTAGAGAGTGACAGAAGGGAAAGCACCGTAGATGACTACCCACAGGAATGTCACCAGAATCTCAATACCGATAAAGGTAAATTGCCACCAAGTCCAGTAGTATGTATTGAAACCAGGCATCAAGTTAGCCAGCACAATCGCTGTAACAGCCACCGACGTGGACAGCTGAAGCATGGATTCAGAGCGGCCATTGGGGTTAGGGTTCCCTCCTATCCACAGAAAATAAAAGGCATAAAAGACAACCACCGATTGCCAGACACCGTCGAAAAAGTAGAGCCAGAATCTGAATTTGGTATACAGCTTTCCTCGCACCGTGTAAATGTAAGGAAGATGCTTCAAGTAAGGCGAGGTGAGATCTTGGTCGGTAGCACCAATAATAACCACGGGAGCGACGGTAAAGATGATATTGTACAATTGAAGAAACGAATAGTCGTAAAAGATGTTACCAGACCAAGCACTGTATATTTGATACCACAGAGATGGAAACACCCAGAACACGTTCTTGAAGAAGAAGGTGAGGATCATCTCAGAGACACGATGGTAGCTCCAATGGCCCTGTACTAGCAGCAGTTTGTGAAGGAAGCGGAATTGCGAGATGGCATAATCAGCAGCCATAGATGCTTGCACGCCTTCTTGACCAGCAATACCGACACCCACGTTAGCCACCTGAATCATACTCACATCATTGGCTCCATCGCCCACTGCTAGTGTCACTACATTGTGGTATTTGCGCACCAATTGAACAACCAGTGCCTTTTGAAGTGGACTGACACGACAGCATACCACACTCTTGCAGCGAATGGCAATACTCAACAGCTTCTCTTTAGCCTCTGGCGACTCGAATATGTGCACCAAAGCGGAACCTTCAAGGACAAGCGCATTCTCTTTCATGGGAGCTCCATGGTCTTGTTCTTGGTCCTGCTCGTATTTGGCCTCTATTTCATCAAGTTTGTCGCTAGTCTCAACTAAGGTTTGCATGACCTTGTCCGCTTCATCTTCGCCACGCACTGTCCACAGCCTCATGTCACCATCCAGCAAATTACTAGCGTAACCAATGTTGATGGCAGTCTCCAGCTTATCGCCTGTCAGCACCCAGATCTTGATACCTGCTTTGCGAAGATCTTCAATACATTGCGGCACACCGTCTTGCAACTTGTCTTCAATGCCAGTAGCACCCAGTAGTTTGAGGTTGACTTCAATCTTCTCCTGTGCTTCAGCAACGCGCTCAGATCGCTTTTCAGTTGCCGTACTTGCGTCGTCCATCTCCCTTTTCCAGTCATTGTACTCGTTCTCGTCCAGAATACGATAAGACAGCAAGAGTGTTCGCAAACCATTCTCTGAAAAGGCACCAACATCATCAAACGTCTCGTCTACAATGTCGCCATCTTGCTCTTTATCCAAACGGTCGCCAATCACATTATCAGCACCCTTACAGTACAAGATGATGTCGTTCCAAGGAGCAGGTCGACGCAAAATGACGCTCATACGCTTTCTGTCTGAATTGAATTCAAGCACATGAAGCAGCTCAAACTCGTACTCTTTTCCCAGCACATCCACAGTGAGCATCTTGCCTTTACGTCTGATGAATGCGAACCCTGCGTTTTTGGCTGCATTGACTAGAGCTGCTTCGTCTGGGGATTCTGCCTTGTAATCAATCTGGGTCTTGACAGTATCATCAACGCGATCAGGGGTTTGGTTTTCTTCCGTAATGCTATTAAACTCCTCGCCTCGACTAGGTGTGCGCTTCAGGCTGCTGCTGCTGTCGTCTTTGTATTTCTTCAAGTGCCGTAATCCAGGTACTTGCAGTAGCTTAGCACCGCCAGACCGCACCTTGAATGTGAGCCCCTTCTTTTCGTCCTTCTTATGGCTGTCATCGGCAGAGGAATCGCTAGAATCCACCTGCTCTACTTGCTTGACCTCTTGGTTAAGCTTGCCAGTCAATTTGCCAAACGTTTTAGTCTTGGTATCCGCAATACTTCTTTCATCTATCTTGGGCTGCTGTGCTTTATCTGTTTCTTCGTCCTCGTCGTCGTCCTCATCTTCAATGACTTTGCCGTCTTTACCAATCTTTTCAATGACAACAGTGTGACACAGTGCAAGCAGCATAAAAAACTCCTTGATGCGCGTTGATTGACCATTCGATTGATCAGATTCCATATCGGATGATCCAATGTCTTTGAAGATTTGAGGGTCTGCAAACGACAGCTTGTCAGGGTTGAGTGAGGAATAGGTGGGCTCAAAAATGTCCATCATTGCTGTTTCATAGTCCTTGATAATCTCCTGTCGTTGCTGCTTATTGTCCTGATCTGCCTTCTTTTCATCGTTGCTGTCAAAAGGGTCTTCGTCCGTATTAAGCATGTCGGGAGAGGATGGCTGGTTCTGCTGATCGACCATGGGATGCGAAGAGCTCTCCTCGTCATACTGGTTAGACTGAGCATTCTCCTTTTCTTTGCGCAAACGAGCACCACGAGCACCTTCTGATTCTGGAGAGAACCCATTATCGCCGTAGCGAGTGCCACCAATAGTGCACTCTCTGAACTCCATGATATTTCGAGTCAGTGTGCCAGTCTTGTCAGAGAAGATGTATTCCACTTGTCCAAGGTCATCAGATAAAGTCCACTGTGCGATCGCAGTGTGAGTCAATCACCGAATGCTAGTAGTAGTCTACACTTACCGTCTTTGGCACGCATGATTTCTTGGACTCTTCATCCCACATATCCAAATCATTCCATATAAAAAAGGCCTAATAAAAGAGTCAGGGCGACTTTTCTTTGCTATGTAAAAACACTACTACTTGCCTGAAATGTCTTTACGAATTCAATCGAGACATACAGTGAGATTGGTATAATATTCTGGAAAATAATCAGACTGGACCAAAAGTTGACAAAGCCGACATAGCCAGGAGAGCCTGTTTGCGCTGTAAATAGCTCTGCAGCATCGCTGGACATGGTGCGGTATCGCATGACACCAGCCATGATGGCACAGATCAAACACAAGATGAACAGCACGGCAAAGGCAACGAAAATCTGCCACTTTTTGTCAGCAAAACGTCTCAGCTTTGCGTTTAGTTGCATATCTTACCTCCTTGTTCATCTCCTTGTCCACTTGGCTTCGTTTGCTAGGTGTTTCGCCAGAGTTGAGCATAATCTTTGTGTCTGTGCCTGTAAACAAGACGACTGCAATCGCCCATTTTGTGTTACGCACAACATGGCCACGCAGCAAGATGTTTTCGATTTCAATGGGTGTCTTGCTCTTCTTGGTCCACTGTTGCTCTCCAGCCTTGTCCAGTGTCACCAACGTGCCCTCAAATTTGTAGAGGTCGGGTGAAGGGGCGCCTGCTTCTACGTAGAAATGACACTCACTCAAGCAGTCGGCGCCAGATTGTATGTGCTTTAGCTCCTGGACACTGTTGCGAGGCTTTAAATTGGTTTCGCCATCTAAATCCTTGGTTTCGACAAAGCAGACGCCTTCCTTATCCGAGGTGGACAGTAAGATGGCGTCTGCAGGTAGGCTATCTCCGTTTCGCAGTAATATGAAATCACCCACTCGGACATCCTTGGACAATGACTTTGCAAACACATCGGCCGATCCAGAGGATGATGATGATGTCGGGTGTTGTGCTTGGCTGTGGGATGTGCCTTCATGGAATATGACTTGCCGCTTTTCGTTGGGTTGTTCAGTGTGCTGTTCTGGCTGTGGTGATGATGGTGGAGTTGACTTTTTAAACCATGATGTGCCAGTTGGCTCTGAATAGTTCACATTGTGATAGCCATTCAGCGTGTGGGTGATGTTTTGGTTGTATTGCTCATCCACCTTGTGTCGCTGGAAATCCTCTATAGCGTCTTTGAGGGCGGTGATGACTACAACTGTACAAATGGGCAGCAAGGTCAAAGCAGGTGACTTGACCCCAAACATGGGTAACATTTGGATGATGGCCATTGCCAAGAAATACATGTTGGCTGGCCTGCGAAATTGCTCGAATAGATTCTTGGGAACAAACGAAATGATGGTGTATTTCGATGTTCTGATCTTGTTGGTTACATATGTGTGCTGTGGCTTGCCTTTGCTGTTTAATTCATACTGGGGAAGGGGTAAATTGACAAACACTCGGCGTCCATCCTTGCTAATCTTTCGTAGTTTGACAGTTGTTTCAGTGCGTTGTATCGAAGGTCTGCGCTGCTGCTTTTGCTCGTCTGATGGCTGCAGTGAATGTGAGCTGGGGCTTTGAAACGATGCTTGTGATTTTCGTCGTATTTCTTCATAAATTCGATCTCGTTTATTGGGTGCATTACTCTCATTGTCTAAATCAGTCTTGTTTCCTCGAAAAAGCCAACCAATTGACCATGACTTTTTCCGCATGTTTGTGTATGTGTGTGATTATGTTTGCTTGTCTGAGCAACAAGCATAAAAAAAGTATACAAATACAAGTAGTGTTATAAAGAGAGGAAGAAAGAAAGAGATAAGAAAGAACAAGTTGATTTTAATCTTACGAGGTGAATAAATTTCTATTTTTGAGTAACAATGTTGTGTCTTAAAACGGTTTGGAAAGCGTGCTGTTTTCTAGCATTTCAGACGGGGTTTCAGCATGTGTTGGACTTTTGCATCCAATGTGAGGCTTGAAGCCAATGCCACCGAGAAAGTGAGAGTGTAAATCGAGGTACCTTTCCTTACGGCATTGGGTTCTCTGACTAATCCAGCAAACACCTACAGCATCAAATGAAACAAATGATGATGAACCTTATTTTGTGTGATCCTTCAGAAAGTGATTATTATACATTATGCTGCACTGTTATCACTCAACAGAGAAAAGAAAACTATTTCTAAACGTGTAACATGAAGCTGGAGGTGATACATACTTGCGCCTCTCTCTCATTTTAACCCTTGTGCATCAAATTTAGACTATTCATCGCATCATATGTCAACTACACGTCATTGCAATTAAGCTTGGCAAATGCTGCTTTGGATGTACATTGGTCGAAACAGGTTACACGCGACCATGCCAATGCGTTATTCGCTGGAGTCTGAATATGAGGATAGAGGTGCCAATAGCCATGAACAGAACACAACAAGCGGATGCAGTAATAGATGATCCCTTGCTAGACTCGGACGTAGCATCGGCCTCCTTTTCTTTGGCTGCTTGTGGCGTTCGGTTGGGTGGAGCACCATACGTGTTATAACACATGCTTGAGTTCAGAGATGTTGCATTGTCTACAATCACATCGATGCACAGTATACGGATCGCAATGAGTACCATGCCTATGCTTACAATTTTAATAAAGATGCCCACCTGATACAATAGGCCATTATAGACTATCTGCAATGTTGCCATTCTGCCAGGCCTGGGGCTTCTATAGCTTAGTTGCTTATGTATTCGTCAACAGTACATGTAAGAGTCAAACAATGGCGATTGTAGAACTTGAATTTATTCTTTAGCCACGGCTTCTCGAAGGATGCATAAAGGTAAGTCAATACCCAGACTCGGCAATATCACGCTGGCTTGCTCGAAGCATAACGCTTATTCTCAGTGGGCTCATTTTTTGAGTGATAGCCATTAATACCATAACGTCGACTAGCCATGATAAGTCAAGCATGGATCTGAGTTATAGTCATGATTCATTAGCATATGAGTTGCGTATCGGCCACTGCTGATGGAGTAGACCTTGATCAAAAATGAAGCGCTCGTAACTGACAATGAAGGTCATTTGATCAATACGGGGCAATCAATTAGGCTATACATATCTCAAGTGTGTGTCACCCGTCAATGACTTTTACTGCTATCCAAGCAAGGCTTGCATTACGTAATTCCCTTCATATGTGCTACGGAAGTGTTTACTTTGTTGACAAGCACCTTGCTACATGAATTTGGTACGGAATTACACATGAATCCAAGTGCTGGGAACAGACTATTGATATAGTATTGCAGACTGGTAAAAGGGGATAGCAGAGCTCGACAACAAAAAGAACCACCAGCTATGCAATCTTCATACTACACTATCACGAGGCTGTGGACCTAAACAAAAGAGAAATGTTTACCCCACATAAATAGCATAAAATGTTGCTACGTTGATATCATGCTTTTTTATCTCTCTCTTTCTTTACGTTAGCTCTTTTTATATATTTCCCGAAAATATCAAATTCCTTGTATCAATCCAACATTACACTCACCATGATACAAGCAATTGCAGTCCTTACGGCCTTCCTATTTACATCGACAGTGTGTAGCTATCGCATTGGCACTGGTATATCTGATATTACTGGACCTGTGGCACAGGTAATGTTGATGGGGTACGCCGAAATGGGCCAAACAGGGCAAGGAATCCTCCAGCGACTATGGGCTAGATCATTTATCGTGCAGGACGGCAGCGACCGCATTGTGTTTGTGAATACCGATACGCAATCGATGGGTGATATCATCAAGAAGCGAGTAGTCGATGCACTCAAGGCCAAATATGGGCCATTATACACAGAACGCAATGTGATGATATCCAGCACACACTCGCACAGTGGCATGGGCGGCTACTTGCAATACAGTAAGTATAATGAGTGAATCGCAATGGCACATGAACTGACACAGAAACGCAAAGCTTTGTATGAATTTGCCGCTTTAGGCTGGATCGAAGAAACAGCAAAACCCATGGTAGACGGTATACTGCAGTCCATCATCAATGCACATGACAACCTTGAAGACGGATCACTTGCGCTTTCTCAGGGGGAGCTATTAAACACAAATATCAACAGATCGCCACAAGCCTATCTGATGAATCCTGAACAAGAGAGATCATATTACAAATACGATGTGGACAAGACCATGACAGTACTAAGTTTCAAGAATGAAGCAGGTGATGGTTTAGGGCTCATCAGTTGGTTCCCCGTCCATGGCGTCTCGGTTAATAATACCAACAGATTAGTCAACGGAGACAACAAGGGTTACGCCGCCTATCTCGCAGAGAAGATGGTCAATCATGGAAAATATGGCAATGGTCAATTTGTGGCTGCATTCGCTCAAAGCAATGAGGGCGATGTGAGTCCCAACACACTGGGGGCATACTGCACAGGGACTGACATACCTTGTGATGGAACTCGCGACTCGAAATGCCCCAGTGGCAGCAAATGTATTGGCAGGTAACACCATTCACATTGACCATCATGCTTTTTTTCCGCAGCGAATTGAAACTCACTATTAAATGCAAAAAAAAGGGGACCTGCTTGGCCAAAGAGTGATTTGCAATCAAATCGCATCATTGGCGAGAACCAGGCTTTCAAGGCTTTAGAGTTATACCATGCCAGACTCTCAGCTCAGCCAGTTCAAGGAAAGGTTGATTTCGTTCAACGCTACTGGGACATCACTCAATCCGTCGTCATGGACGAGCAGGGGAAGCCGCACCAGTTGTGCTATCCGTCCATGGTAAATAAGCATAAAAAGGAGACAATAGTTATATCATGTCGCTCACTGTCATTTGTTTAGGGTTATGCTTTTGGTAAGATTGTATATTGATGCGAGCAACGTATATACATGACACTCATTTCCATGAAATAGCTGCTGGAACGACGGACGGCCCTGCTATGAACGGATTTTATCAGAATACAACAAAAGGCACCTTTGGATGGAATCTGATCAAGAATATCATACAGAAACCTACAGAATCGCAAAAACAATGTCAATCACCCAAGCCTATTCTTCTGGACACAGGAGAGATTGGAACCCTGCACCCTTGGCAGCCAGAGATACTCGATATTCAGTTGTTCCGAATTGGAAATATGTTTATTTATGCAGTACCCTCAGAGTTCACTACCATGAGCGGAAGACGCTTAAGAGAGTCCATCAAAAAGTCATTGATCCTGCACCAATTGGGCGACCATGATACTGTTGTGATCCACTCTGGACCTGCAAACGGTTATGCGGTAAGTATACGAGGTTTTAACTGCACTCGTAAGTCTAAAACAGTGGCACGTAGTCTTACTGCACAACATTTGAAGAATACCAACATCAACGCTATGAAGGAGCATCGGTAAAACGTTGCTACATTTGAACATGATGCAGTTACTGATTGTGACTACTATAGACGCCGTATGGACCGTATACATTGCAGGCCTACATGGAGGCTTTTGATGAACTGGTTTACATGATGGCAAATCCCAACAATCATAGTGTGAAATCAGAGGAGCTACCAGACTATACAAAGCAAGGTTTCAATTTCTCTCCTCGTTATAGATCCGATCAGCCGCATATCTTCCGTTCTTTTGGAGATGTTCTTCAGGATGTATCTGCATATTACAGCAAAAGAACATTGCCTACTCCATTTGTCGTGTCAGCTACTTTTGTTGCAGGCAACCCTCGCAATGACCCTATGCTTAATAAGTCGTTTTTAACAATCGAGAAGAAAGTAGACCGAGATCAATGGCAGGTGATTAGAACAGACAATGACTATGATACCAGGTACGGCTTATTTAGTAGTACTCCACACAAGTCTCGGGCTGACTGTCTGGATAGATTTATTTGGAAATACAAGCATCAATTGCTAGGCATATCAGAAGCAACTGTTGAGTGGCATGTATCAAATAATATAGAACCTGGTATTTATCGCTTGGGATACTTTGGCAACAGTAGAGCGTCATTTAGCAAGTAAGTATGGTTTCAATAGAGACTCCAAAAAGTGATGCTCATGCTCCTCACCTTGCAGGAAAACTGTGCCACATAGTGGATACTCGAGCGAATTCGAGATCAGCAACATGTATTAGTAGCAAATCATTGTACAAACGTATTAGATACCATTATATAGCATAAAGCGCCATTTCATAAATAATCAGTTTGAATATAGAAATGAAATGACATGGTTGCCCTCCCTCCGTAACAGTTTGGGTAGAGTGCCACAAAAACCCAATCATGAACCTCCAAATCCGCATTTTCAAAATACTCAACTTGTTGCTTTATTATGACACGAGAAAAAAAAAACGGTTGCTTTGTTGCTGATTTTGTTGATATGAATTATAATCCAAAGTTTCGAGGTGTGTATATGATTTGCTGTTGAAGGAGTAGTTGTTGTTGTTGATGTTGGATGCGGTCGCCTAGTATTGTATCAGGTTGCATGTGAAATGTGCGTGTATAATAGTATATATGTATAGTGAGGTGAAAGTGTGGATGCATCTATTTAGTCTACAATCAAATCCTTGACATCCCAATCTTCAAAGGTTTGATCAGGAAGGAAACGTCTAACAATAAGAGGGATCTTTTTCTCTCGTAATTCCTTCATGGCAATGACCAGTGCATCGGATTCTCCATCAAGCTCAACCATGACAGGAGCGTTTAAACTAGCAATGGTGTTAGGTCTCGGTCACATCTATGATTTCACAAAAAACACATACCTGATTTGAAGTGCACGAGTGCCTAAAATTCTTGCTCTTTCATATCTTGTCATATAAGGGGTTGTTTGCTTCACTTTACTCTCTGTAGGCACAACCTCGTTTCCCTTCTCGAGAATCATGACATTGTCTTGCTCGCCCATCTGCCAACGAGACAATTAGGATCTATCTATACATATGAAGCAAGTGGACTTACAGTGATACTAAGATGGAAAATTAATTAGTATACATTCCCATCTTTAGTCATTCTCATGTGCTGGCTCTTACTCTTGGTTTGACATTGCTTGTTTAATAGGTTGCAGGAGCAATGATAGTAAGAAATGTAAAGATGAATAGCAGATTGATGTTACCAAAAAAA
>DF836435.1:70436-84743 GCA_000950595.1 Mucor ambiguus
ACTTATTTTGCAGGATTTGACTATATATAGTGCAATGAGAATTCAATACGCCCTTAAGCATCCCTGGAGTACTTTTCAAGGCACATCCAATGGTGCAAATAGAAACAAATATTTTAAATAAACTCATTGAGCAATTTTGGAAAACACTAAATGTGGTTTTTGGCCAAAATGCCAAAATTTTACATATAAAGGTCTCACAAACAAAGTTTCAGGGGCTGCTTTGGATCAAGAGAAATATTTTGATTCAATATATACCTTAGTAGAAGTCTTCGTTTTTGTGTTCAAAAACACGATCGTTTAATTTTCGATGAAAAGTATGAGGGGCACTTCATGCTTTTTGGTGGATTTTTGGTGGATTTTTGATGATGTTTTTTTTGTCCTCAAAAAGTTGAGCGAAGGAGTCAGTAAGCAAGTGCCAGACGAGGGCAATTGTTTGGCGGTAATTTGGTGACCCAAAACAGCTTTAAACATGAGAAACTGTGGCCTATTTTACTGCGATTTGCACATTATAGAGTGATTTAAGACAGTAAAAGTATGTTGCCTGCTTTATATATGCGCTATTCCCATAGATACAGTCGCGAAACATCGTAGGAGAGCCAGCTTCACGGCTACACGTAAAACCTAGATGGATTGTACGTGATACTGATAGTGAAAAGCTTAAACTGAAGCAGATGTATATATTGGCATGATTTGTTTTGCTCCATCAATATTTTGAGCTTCATCAATTACTCAAAATGAGAGCGTATACATTCAATTTAACAGTAGAGATCGCGTTTTAATCTCTTTCATATCACCCAGTACAATGATGCAAAAAGTATAATTTATTTGCTCCAATACGTGTGAAAGCGAATTGTCAATACTGAGTGGCCAACACAAGGAGGGGTAAATTTGCGTGTTTGTATATGTCCAACTAACTCCTGCATCTTTCTTGACATGATTGAAATCAATAGTGATCCACCTCGAAAGCACCAAAAGTGCCAAGATTTTTCTCTTATTAAAACTGACACGGCCCTTACATTTGATCTTGTTTGTTACATAGAATTGTAGCAAACAGTGCATACTTCAATCGAAGCACTGCCCCGATGAGACGATGATTATGCCAAGGGTGATTGCATGTGGCAATTTTGACATTATATACCGTTTTCACGAGCAAATTGAAGTATTTTATTTTCTTTATTTTTTTGAGAGGTTTTTTATGTGTAATGGGATAGCGAGAAGAGAGATATTTATATATATAAAGAAAAACAAAATGGATAGGATGAAATGATGAATTGATTAAACTTGATAGGTTTTGGGGATATAAATGAATGATTAATTTTTTTTGCGAGGAGAGGAATATGTATAGAGTAAAGGAGCATTAAAGCTTTAAGAAAAAGGATTATGATAACAAGAAGGATATGGCATGTAGAACCAACGCTCAAAATTGCACACCGAGTTCGATGGCTCTTTGGCGCATGTAGATGTACATTTTGTATTGAAGGCTGTAGAGTGGAGAATCACATTTGGATGATTGATCAGCTTGTTCAGTGAGGTAGTTTTGGACGCCAACCACAAGAGACAGTAAGGAATCATTTCTGTAATCGTAGGAAGAATCTTGCTGGTATTGCTGAGGCTCTTCATTATCATACTTTTCAATGTATTCATCTTGATATTGATATTCACAGTAGTAATCTTGATAGTCTGCTTCCGCTACTGCGTTGGCAACTTGCAAATCGTACTGTGCATAGCAATAGTCTTCTTCTTGTACTTCTTGCATTTCTTGCTCTTGGTATTGGTAAGGATAATGGTATTGTTGATTCTTAGGTTCGTTATAAGAGAAATCAACAGCGGAGGTATAGGTGGAGGTCATGATGGCAAAAGAAGAAAAAAAAGAGTGAATGTATGTAAGAAAAAGGATGTACTACTCTTCTTCTTTTTGAATTAAGAACAAAGAAGAAGAAGAAGAAGAAAGAGAAACAGGATGAGGCTATAAGAAAACACTGCGAATTTCCTCCTTTTTATCATTGAGATGAAGGGGGCGTTACACCAATGCGATACTTTCATCCGAGCGGGGTGTCGTACATGATGTGATTCCCCTTTAAAGTTTACTTGTTGTTGTTCTTTTACCTCATTTTACCTGTAGAACAAACAACCAAAGAATGCTTTTATTGTTATACAATTCACCTCCCCCTTTTTGATAACAGCAATAACAACAACGAGAAAAAGCGCCTATGTTTTCTCATGACATATTCCATTCGTGGCTCCTGAAAATCTTTTAATAACCCATACTGTCATTCATTTGAGACGACAACGATCATGACTCCTAAACATGAGTATAAATAACCCATGAATTCATTGTATTGCTGCCATGATATATTCATTAACTTTGCTACAGGAGAGTGAAATAGTTCCTAGTTGAATTTATAGAGGCAATTAATACATTCCTGTTGAATGATGAAAATGTTAAAAATAGTTTTTGTTGGCGGGCCAGGGAGCAATGCAATAGTTGGTTTGCTGTAATATGTAGCTATCTACAGCATATTTCTTTGTGCTCTCTCATGTGATACTTCATTCCAACTTGCATGAATGTTTGAATGGATCTCCAAGTTTCAGTCTCTAAAATAATAATCATCTTTTTACTATCCAACTAGTAAAAAAGGAAACACTTGTATTTGCCAAGTGGCGCCTCCTGACAGCCTGCTGCAATCGACTATTTAAAGCTGTATACACATCTCAACAGGTAGACGCAGCAAGGGGTATCCCAGTTGGGCTTATGGACAGAATATACTTATAGGAGAGCAATGTATGACATTGCAATCCAATCGGCTACCATACCGTGGATGAGGGTTATTGAGTGTACAGGTGTTCGATGTAGTTACACTTTTGTGGAACTGTGAATATCGCTATCATGCAAACGGGTTTATTACGATAAGCAAGTTGATTCAGGATTTTATTTAAAGATATATACAAAGTGGCAATACTAGTGCTCATTTAAAGAAACGGATAAAAAACATACTGATTGATTTAGAAATGAATACGGCACTAGCAACAATCAAAAAAATGATTTAAGCATCTTCAACATTGGTCAAGGCAGGAGTACCAGGAGAAGGTGGGTTGCTAAACTTGGTTTGGATAAAGGTCTTCATGATACCATGTTCCTTCTTATCAAAGCGACGATAGGCCTCGACAATTTGCTGGAAGTCGAATCGATGAGTCAAGACAGCGGTAGGATCAAATTCACCTTTTTGAATGTGCTCCAAGCACTTTTCCCAATGACGTTGAATAGGTGCTTGACCACAGCCGATAAGACGAATACCTTTCTCCATAATACCACCAATCAAGAGATGATTAGTATAAGCAGCATAGTCAGCAATGATGGCGATGGTGCCAAACTTCTTGGTAGCACGAATCATTTCATTGATAACCTCACTAGTATCAGTTTCTGCTCCAATAGCACGTTCCACCTTGTGAAGCAGGCCCTTGGCATAGCGGAAACCAGCACAATCAATAGAGCGATCAAGACCGTTGGGTTCAATTTCAAAGATCTTGGCAACCACATCAGAGTCCTTGTCAAAGTTAATGGTCTCAACACCCCACTTCTCCTTGGCAAGAGCAAGACGCTCAGGAACGTTGTCAACAGCAATGATACGACTAGCCTTAAAAACATTTCGCAGCCATTGAACAGCACAAAGACCAATTGGACCAAGACCCCAGACTCCAACGACATCTCCTTCCTTGACACCCGCCTCCCAGACAGCATGGTAAGATGTAGGAACAATGTCAGACAAAAACAAGGCCTTCTCATCAGGAACACTATCAGGGACTTTGATAAGATTGGTGTTGCCAAACAAGACGCGACAGTATTCAGCTTGAGCGCCAGAGAAGCCACCCAAAAACTATATGTTTCATCAGCATCTTTTCTATCACCAAATGTTAAAGACTACTTACGTGAGAATAGCCCATAACTCCAGCAATGCGGTGTCCATAGAGCTTTTGCATGACAGAGCTATTGTTGGTGGCTTCGCAGCCAGTGAACAACTTCTTGGAGCAGTATTCACATTTACCACAAGCAATGTTGAAGGCAGCAACGACTCTGTCACCAGGCTTGACATTAGTTACCTTGGGGCCAACTTTCTCAACGATTCCCATGCATTCATGACCCATAATGTCACCATCCTTGAGTTGCATGATTTCACCATGGTATAAATGTAAATCAGAGCCACAGACTATGCATAATAGAGATAATGAGTGACAAAACTGGATAAGCGTCATGTTACTGTGATGCCTTACCTGTGTTTCCTGTAACTTTGAGAATGACATCTTCATCATCAGTTAACTCTGGTTTGGGTACTTTTCTCAATTCAAACTTTTGTTTGCCTGCGTAACAGCAAGCTAGCATCTCAGTATCATTAGATGATTGTTGCTTGTCTTGGTTTGCGACATTAACAGGAACTTCTCCCATTTGCTTTTGAGCGAGATTTGCAGCAGCGTTAGTAGCCATTTTAGTTGATGTAAAAAAGTAGATTATTGACGATAGAACGAAAAACGAATGCAATAATACACTTGCTTTGGATTTTATATAGTGTTCTGATCAATCAGTGATTATGTTGCTTTGTAATGATGCGCTCATATTTTACGAAATCATGACGTTGCCAAAAGTTATCGACAGACATTGCATATAAACAAGGCCGTTTCTCGTTCATGCAATCAGGTTAACAGTAACCATCGGATATCTATAATTTTTTTCGGTCTAATGCAATGAGATAATAATGAACTGATTTTATTCCATTATATAAAACGTGCCAAATGAACAAGCTTTTGGAATAAATGACTTATTATTGCAATTAGCAGGTTTCTTACAATGCAAATAAGATGGGCCACAGAAAGCTATATAAATAAAACCACATTGCACGTTTTCGATTATTGATTCGCACTCAAGAATATCTCTTTTGATGATTTTTGTTATAGATGTGTTGTGATTCTCAAGGCCATTCAAAGCCTGGGTTTCTATTAAGCAGAATCTTCCGCGAGCCTTTTCTAGAATCAGCTTTGTACAAAAAGAGATGTCGATCATATCACCTGGGTGTAAATGTACATGATTTGCCAAATCTTTGAGCTGTGTCAGTGTAAAATACAATGAAAAATGCACTGCTATATGATCCGTCTTGAAATATCAAGCATCACATTATTAAAGCACTATGGCTAGCACTTTTATTTATTAAAACTACACATTGGTTTAACTATTATGTCTACATGTACACTCATTGCGTAAAAAGAAAGATTTATTTCAAGGCAGAAAACCTAAACAAAAAAAATGTCAGCTTTACTACGTTTAGCATCTAGCGGCGATACATACATGTCCTTCAATTCCTGTTCATAGGCATTGTTCACGTCCTTACGCTTCAATTTTTGAGCAGCTGTCAGCAATCCCATCTCAGGCGTCCAAAGGTCCTTACAAATCCACACATCAGCAATGATTTCAGCACCTCTCAGTCCAGATTTCTTTGCTTGTTCTTGCATTGCTTGCAATACAACCTTGCGGGCTTCTTTACTAGCACAAAGCGCTGCATAATCATCATTTTCTACACCATGTTCAGTAAGAAACTTTCTAAGCGGACCTTCAACAGGCACCAACAAGCCTACAGGTTTTGGGTACAAGGATTCAGCACAGACACACATATTCTCGACCAAAGTAGACGACTTGTAGATGCTCTCCAATTTCTCAAGGGCAATATATTCGCCGTTGCTCAGCTTGACCAGATTCTTGACACGGTCAATAATGCTCAATGTGCCACGCTCTGTCCATTCACCAACATCACCGGTCTTGAGCCATCCGTCTGCAGTCAATGTTTCCTTGGTGGTATCATCTTGCTTGTAGTAGCCTGCTGTGATGGAAGGGCCGCGGATCCAAATTTCACCTTGAGGTCGAGGTTTGTTGGCCGAGGTATACCCAAGTTCTGGTTGGTCCACTAATTTGACTTCAACACAAGGAACAGGTGATCCAACTTCACAAAGAGCCCATTGTTCAGGTGCCATGATGGCGCACATTCTAATCGCCACAAGTGTTAGTGTAACTGCAGATCTCTAATATTTATGCAGATCATTCACATCATTCTCTTACCCACAGCTACCATAAAGATAAAATTAGTTTATTGTCCGAGCACAATGTCTATTATCTTACCTCTCAGTCATACCATAACCTTGCAAAATAGGACACACAGCCAAGGACAAGAACTCCTGAGTCTCTGCTGATACAGGAGCACCGCCAGACAGACAGTAGCGAAGACGACCGCCCAATTGCTTCTTTACATTATTGAATACAACCTTATCCAAAAGACCAGTGGGCAGCCCATAATCACCCAGAAACTTCTTCATCTTGATAGCACCGCCAAAGATGGATTCCACACGAGAGCCTCGTTCAGCGACCTTGGTAAGAACAGTCTTCTTGATGGTTTCCCAGACCTGAGGCACGCCTGTCATGATAGTAGGTCCAAATTCCTGCAAATCACCTGAGCAGTTCTTGACAGAGACGTCAGTCAATGTACGAATAGAGCCATAACCCAAGGTAACACCCAAAAAGATACACAGGTTTTCAACCAGAAATTCCAAGACATGAGCAAGCGGTAGATAAGCCATCATGGTGTCGTTGGGTTCCAACAAATGTTGCAGCATTCGACAGACACCAGCAATGGCAGCCACCACATTACCATGTGTGAGCATAACACCCTTGGGATTACCTGTACTGCCACTGGTATACATGATACAGCAAAGGTCACTGGCACTTGGCTCCACTACCTCCACTGGATTATCCTGGCCCAATTTTTCTAATTCCTCGTACGAGAGAATATGCTTAATCTGAGCGTTAGACTTTAAAAGATCGACATGCTCGGGTTTTGCTTGTCCTCTATAAATAACTGAGTCGATAGTTGGACATTGAGCAAGGATCTTGTGAAGAATGGGCAGCTGGTCATCGTTCATGAAGCAAAGGGAGGCTTCTGATTCATTAATGGCGTGCTGAAGGCCATCTGGGCCTAATGTGTCGTAAGCAGTAACGATGGTCAATGACTGTGTGAACGCACCTAAACACAGCATGTTAGAAAAAAAAAGTGGTCTGTCTCCAACAATCCTTGTATTACCATGCGCCATAAACATCCATTCAACACTAGCAACAAAACAGCTTTGTATCAACAACAATGCAGCCCATTCCACTCTGGGGATCTTACCTTGTCGAAGCTGAAATCTGTACCTTATCGCCCTTCTTCAAGCCAAGTTTAATGAGACCAGCACCAATAGTCTTTGTCAGTGTGGATGCTTCTTCATAAGAGTAATGATGATATCCACTCAGTTGAAAGTAAGTCCATGTCTTGTCTTGAGTTGTTTCGACACCATTGACAACTTTTTTCACTTTTTTAGTGGTAGAGATGGTGTCTTCCAGCTTACGGTAGCCGAAACCTTTGCGAGTTTTGAACGTATTTGAAGCATATTGCAAAATGTCATATAAGGTTTCTACACCCTTGGCAGGTGTAATCATGAGTTGATTGGGCGAAAGAATTGAGCGACGAGTAGGTCCCTCTCCAGGCTGTGCTTTAGTTACTTCAACAGAGAATGTCTTTTGAACCATGATGTGTATGTGTTGTTTGAATGAAAAGAAAAGAAAAAAACTCGTTTTACATTTCCTCGGCCTATTTTATACTTTATACTGCCTTTAGTTTTGGTGTGCCGCCAAATGAGGACAACACATGTGATTCTTCTCAATCACTGGAGTTGTATCATTTTAAGTCTCTTGAATGGATCGAGCATCCTTAAAATTGCTTATTGAGTGCGTAGAGTGATCAAGAAAGATAGTAAGCTTCAATTGATATATTGCTACGAACACTATTACCTCGATTGAGCCATCTATCATAATACAGTAAATACTTGAGCACAGCCATTTATTGACCTGTGTTACCAATTTATGTAATTAGACAAGCAGTAATGATAATATAGAGATATTTTCACTGTGTTGAATGACAACCTCTATAAAAGAAAAAAGGCTACCAATAGATACATGCACCGTTGTATCGATTATAACGCCAAGTGTATACTGAACATATCAATCAACTTTTGTTAACAAAAGAAGATGGTTCTTCTTGGCATTCGTTTCAAGAAAGATCACACACATCTATAGAAACCATGATTCAGCCAGTATAGCTGAATGTGAAGACGCTTTACAAGCTAATGCATAACTGAATGTGATACGGCGAACGATGGATAATGACGGCGCTGAGGAAACACGACATTGGGATCAACCCTTCTGTTAACGTGTATATGGATCTTGAAAAACTGTATAGTATGGTAAGTCTCACAGAGGCGCGAAACATAGACAGAAGCAGCTCGTAAGGGAGATGCTATACGCTAACATGTAGCAATAAAAATCCGGCTTCATCCCCGTAAAATTCAATTACAACTAAAGATATGAAGCATATAGGCAACATTGGGGCATTAAAAGCGCCTTAAAAATTGCTTTTGATGTATGTTTGCAGTGTGCTAACTTTAGCTGAACATATTGAACTCGGCAGAGACAATGTCAAGGCATTCGGACCAGATCGAAAGTCCAAACCCTAACCCACTGTCAGGAATGAACTCGCTCTTAAGGCAGCAATAGTAACCAGACATAGGCGACTATCGTTGCCCATATATAATCCAAAGATTGCCAGGTTCGATCGTTTACCCAGGGCCCTAAAAGGTAACGTCTAATATAGCTGACAGGCATTCAATTAAGAACACATACTTACGCCGGCCCGAAGAGTGAATCTCATTCTTGACGTATAGTATAGTATTACATGCTTTCATGCCCCAGGTCGCACAATGACCTCCTGAATAGTTTGGACGTGCATATCTTTATTCAACGGCATTGATCTCTCCTTTATTCTTCTTCTTTCTCTTTTTTTTCACTTGCATTTGAACTAGCTACTACACGGATGATTACAGCAACCAAGGTTTGTATGAGTAAAGGCAAATGGCTGAATTGACCCTAATATTTATCACAGAGCCCCACACATGAAAACGTCAATAATGAGTTTCTGCAAGGTATGCGTTCATTTAAGCCCTTTTGCAGTTAAGCTTAACGTAATCTACAGCTAGAAACAAACTAAAAAAAGTGTCTTCTACTGGCATTACAGAAGACATCACGGTTGAGGAGGAAAAAGAGGCTCCTTCAGTCCAGGAAGCATCGGAGAATATCAGCCAAAGCAACCTTCAGGAACGCACTTTGGCCATCCTCACAGATACCAGCGATTTGGATGATATCATTCAGCATATCACGAGCAATGGATTCACCATAGTCGCCACAAAGAAACTTGAGCTCACATCAGAAGAAGCAGAAGAGTTATATCAAGACCACGTCAAGCAAAACTACTATGAGAAAGGTGTGCGCTGGTTGAGCAGGTACGTCAAAGCTTGTGTCCATTGCAACATAGGCCTTTTGTTGACACTATATATATGCAGTTCGAAGCTATGTGCCCTTGTATTAGAGAAAGAGAATGCTATTAGAGATTGGAGACAATTAATGGGGCCAACCACTTACAAAAAAGCACGCAAAACAAGCCCAAATTCGTAAGTTTGCTACATTGATTAAACCATAAAATGTCATTATGCATGCATTAACAAATACAAACAAAACAGTATTCGTGCCTTGTTTGGTAAAGACGCATCACAAAACGCCACGCACGGAAGTGATTCGGAAGTGAGTGCAAGCAAAGAAATTGAATACTTGTTTGGTGCTGATTTGGCTACTACTACCACTACGGCTATGAATACTGCTGCTACTGCCGCTGTAGAGGAGCTGCAAGAGGTCAAGCACGAGGAGCCAACAAAAGCGGTATCTGAGATGAAGCAAGGCCTCGAGGGCAATAATGATGTTATAGCCAGTGATACAACTCCTGTTTCAGAAAAAAAGGAGGCAGACAATAACAACATCGAAGATACTACCACTCCAGTCAAGGATTTAAGCGCTCCTGAGGTCGATATTGAAGGAAATCGAAAGCCTGTTAAATTGAATAGCAAGGAAAACATTGGAAATGTCAAAGAGGAACCTCAAAAATCAAATGTGTCAGAGATTGAAGCCAAAAACGTAGCCTCAGATGAGAACCAAGCTCAAGTCCAGTCAGACTGCGGTATTAGCAATACTCCTTCTAAAGACGAAGAAAAGCCTCAAGCTACCAAATCAAACGTCGAGAAGGCCGCCGAGATGAACGATTGTAAAGAGGAAAAAGAGCAAGAAGGCAATACAATCGCAGCAGCAGCCAACACTGTTACATCTACTGCTGTATCTGTAGCTACAACTGTTGTCACAGGAGTCACTGAGGTAGCATCTGCTGCTGTCTCCGCTGTATCAGCTGCAGTTGCAAATTCAGGAACGGAGCAAAAGACAAACACTAGCGACACTATTACCAACAATCACCATGACAAGACAGTTACAATCGAGGAAACGCCTGTCATTCATGATATCATTATTGCTGAACCAAAGTCTGAAGTATCGCCTGAAATATCTCGTCAAATTAAGGAAAACACCAGTACTGAAACCAACCATGTGGTACCTGGAATCAAGCCTGCTGATACACACCAGGACAAATCAAGCCCAATTTCTAATCTAAAAGCAAGCACATTATCCAACAAGAGCACTGACGACTCCAACACATACAAAAAATCAGTAGCTGAAACTAACACTGATCAGGGCAACATTTCTTCTGGGACAAACACCTCTGATGATACTGATGCCAAGGAAAGAGGCATTTCTGGAAATGCTCAACAAAGTGCTACTACGAGGGTCATTCGAAAGAGTGCTGTACATCCTTCTAATTCACGCATCAGACCGCCCAGCATCAATAAGGGTCATTTTAACGCAACAAAGACATCATTGCCTGATACAGTAAAGAAACCAGCTGAGGGGTCAGATCATAAGGCTCGCCCTCAATCTCGCACAACAAGAGCTAGTAACAGTGGTGGTAGCAATGGTAATAATGGTGCAACCCGTATCGCAAGATTAAGCGCGCCTATTAAAAAAGCTGCTTCTGCTACTCCTGCTCCTGCTGATACTGTGATTACAGAACAGCAACCAGTAAAGAAGGCTGTAACAAAGGTTTCCAGGAATCTTCCCAGAGTAGCTACTCTCGGTAAACCACCTGTACCATCATCTAAAGCGGCAGAGCAGGATGTCAATACTACGGAGAAGCCCAAGAAGAGATCATTATCTACCAAGAGCTTCATCTCGAGATTGACGGCACCTACAGTCGCTAGTGCGAATAAGAAGGCAGCAGCCACCGGGACTACTGCTACAGAGACAGAGGCTCCAACTCGACGTACGAGCACATTGAAGAAGAGACAATCACTTACTGTGAAGCCACCAGCATCCAGTGAAGCGCAAGTTCCCAACAAGGTAATCTTGTGATTTGCAAATTAGACGGTTCTAGTTTTTACTAATTAGTGATAATGTGATTTCTTCGAATAAACAAACCTATTCTAGGCCAATAACACCCAGCAGCAGCAGCAACCACTACAACACCCAAACAGTGAGATGACTTCAATTAGCACCAACGAATCTTTTTCTCGTCCGACTACACCACCATCAGCTACTCATGAAAAGGAAAATGATGATAAAAAGTATGCTTTTATCGATACTTCCGTCGAAACTACCGTATAATCCATTTGTTTTCAAAATAAAAATTTCCCAAATCAAGAGAAATCCGGCTTTTTCATAGTCAATCCCACATGGGTAACGCACCCAATTCTTTTGTTTTAGTGCTACGTTGCATCTACTTCTACTAGCATGAAACTTTAATTCAAGAAATGATGTAATTCTTGTATAACTTGATCATCATTGCGTTTGATTGGACTCACTGTTATATAAGGGATTGCCCAGATGTCGAACAATAGTGGATTTCTACTTTGTTGAATATCTTGGATATTCATTACAAGAACTGTTAAACGAGTTTTACTCTCAAGTCAAAGACCATGCAATGTAGTTTTTATTCGTCCTTATGGACTGAATGCAGTTGAGCTTATTCAGGCAAACTGACTGCGCTTATTCACCATGACAAATGGATCTAATTCTCAATGGCATGCAATGTATATTTATATATATAGCACATTTAATATCCCAAGAGACTGGTTATACATTTAATCCAGCTAGATGAGATGTGTAGTATTGAACAAGATAAATCTCTGACTACGTTCGATTATAATTGCCCTGAAAATCCAGTTGATGTCAGAGCTGTAAAATTAGTCGTCTTGAAAAAGATTGATAACGGACCACTGTACTGATTACTCCAGAACCTGCAGACATGCGAAGAACTAGGGCATAATTTTACGCCGCAAATACGTAATAATTGGGAAACCTAGCGAATGGATTTAAGAATATATCTGTAGCCCAAGATGAGGTCAAAACCAAATGTTGATGAAAGCTTGCTTTTCCTCGTTATTGGTTGAATCAACATCCTAAAATCAAGTATTTTGGACAGGATACACACTATTGAAATATACCTGACTAGCTCAAACTACCAGTGTCTATTAATTATTGGCAAGTTTTCAACTACACATAGGATTGCAAATCATGAACGGAAAGAGATTTCTGTAAACTCTAAATCTTAGTGTAGCCTGCATTCAGGACGAATATCCAAAATGCAAATCCAAAGAGTTTCACAGAATTTCTCAGTCAATCTGATGGCAATGATCCATGCCCTGGCGATGATACTGATACGACCGCTACTGGGTGCCTGATGAACAAACCGTGGGTGAAGTTTTAAAGCACCTTTCCAACTCATGGATGACAAAGAAGATTCTATGGGGTTCTTTTACAGCGAACAGCATATACCACTGGTTTGTTTGTGCTTGTATGACGTGTTTTAACTGATTACTATTCGACTTTTGGCTTTGGGAATATATAATAGGTTTGTGTGCCCTACAGATGTTTTAGTGCAGAAACTTATACCACATTGTGGTTGATGGGCTTTTTGTAGCAGCGCTTTGTTGATAGCACTTTTTTTTTGTATTTTTCCTTTTTCTTCTCTTTCTTCTTTTCTCTCTCTCACAAACATACTTTCTTTTTTGCCACCTATTCACTCATTTATCATTTACTGGAATTTGCAATCACTCAATAATTGTCAAGAGCATCATTTTTTGAATGGGATTCGTCAAAAAAATGAGCGACACCAACAATGATATCACCCAGCAGCAACAGCAGCAGCAGCAGCAGCAGCAGCAGCAGCAGCAGCAGCAGACGGATGTGATAATGTCGACCATTTACAAGAATTGCTTTTCCGAAGTGAGCGATACATTTCTAGAGAAGTTAGTAAAGGAAATCGCATTATCAACTGGAGTGCAGACAGTGATGATTCAGCGACTCTTGACCAGCAAAGAATACTACGATTTAAAGCATAACGAAGGATGTCCATATATTAATGACATCGACTACAGCCAACATGATGAAAATATTCAAAGTCGTGAAACATCTCCAGTCGAATCAGAATACACAAAGAGCAAAATGGAGTACATGTTGATTAAGGCATGTTACTCCAATGTCAATCACAATGCATTGTAAGTGTTATCTTTCTCGGTTGCTATGGTAACCGCTCCCTGTTGACACTTGATATATGTAGATCCAAACATTCAGCTGTGCCAATATCATTCCTACAGTCAGATTCACCGCACATTCAAACAATTCACCAAGAAAACTACAAAGTGATCCATCAATTCAATTCCGTGTACCCACCTTTTCAGACATTCATTGGCACTAGATTAGATCAAGATCAAACTCCAATTGGTCTGATGTCGATCATGAACGATAAACCATTGAATCCAGTTCAATTAGACCGTATACAACAAATATTATTAGCTGTCAGGGCAAGAGTGCGAAACGAAATTGAGAGGACTAGGCAAAGAGAGCAATTAGTCATGGTGAAGAATGCAGCTATCAAGGATGCACAGGGAAAAGTCAAGTTTTTAGCTGACATGAGTCATGAAATTAGGTAACCTTGTTATAGATTGTACTTGTTGCAGTTTTGAATGTTTTATTTACATTTGCACAGAACACCGATGAATGCCGTGATTGCTCTCACTGATCTATTGCTCCAAGAAAGAGCGATGCTCAACGAAGAGCAAACAGAGCACTTGGAAGTGATTCAAACAAGCGGCAATCATCTATTGACCGTTATCAATGATATTCTGGATATTTCAAAGATTAATCATGACCCTAAATTCAAATTGGAGCAAAGAAGGTTCAGTATTAGAAAATGCGTCAAAGGTAATATACCCTAACAAGATACATCTAGCTGTAACTAACGTTGTAAAAAA